>JANHGL010007131.1:13195-33860 GCA_024611195.1 Ceyx melanurus | reverse complement strand
ATAAAAAATAAATTAAATATATATACTTCTTGGTGGAGGCCAGACAGACAGCACACACATCCTGACCAGCCAGGGAGCATGAACATACTGGCTGGGCAGTTAGCACACTTGTAGCTCTGGAGAAGCCACAGGATACATTGTCTCTAGCTGGGTTTATTATTTGTTGGGATAAAAAGGAAATGGGAGACAAATCCATAGGAAACTAGGCTCTGTTAGCTCTGGTGCTCATGGAATAGCTTGTTTTATTTTTTCAGGAGATCAGAGCAGTCAACTGAAGTCCAAGATGTCCAGATGTCTGGTCACACTCTTCTGGGCTTGTAGTTAGTTAAGAGTGGCCAAGAAAAATATACTTTAAGTTATAACTAAAATTGGTTTGGACACATTCTAAGTAAGGAGAGGGAGGAAAAAATACAAGTTTACCAGTTAAGGGTGTTCTGGTCGCACATCTATAATTCAAAAAGATCTCAGCATTTTAAAAACAAAATTAAACTTTGAATGCAATTAGGCCATATGCTGAATTAAACCCTAAATCAAACAGAACACATTATTAACTTTTGAAAACTAGCTACAGAACACACATAGTAGAATTTTATTAACTTTTCTGTAAAAAATCCATAGCCATAAGAGTACTTTCCTCATAAATGCTGCATAGTGCAGCTTGATATAATAGACATTACAAGGTGTGGTGTCAAAAACTCCACGGGAGTTTTTATGGTCTATTTAAAAAAGAAAATCACTATTCTAATTTGTCCAAATACATATTTGTACAGTAGGCCATCATGGCTGAAGAGGTAAATCATGAACAGCATTCCAGGATGAATAAACAATTGCAGTCTTTTTGTTGAGGCATTACTCTATGGCAAAAAAATAACACAAGAACCAGGACCAGCAGGGGCCTACGTGGTCCTTTAGGCCCATACTCTCTCTGGTATCTTGCTTTGAAGAGTCAGTGGGGTTTTTTTTCAGTATTTCTTTAAAAACACATCAAAAGGATGCAGGACCAAGTGAAAGGACCAACTTTTTCCTCCTGAGGATGGGTCCAAAGGCCCCTGAGTTTGGTTTAGCTTCACTGGTCATTTTGTCCATTAAAAAACCTGCAGAATCATTTGTGATGAACACCATTTTCTGCCCCAAAAGAGGTCTTTACTGTCAAGTTAATCATGTGTTCTCATATGTAGATGAACTGCAGCCCACTTTGAAAAAACTCATCCATAATGCCTCACAATGTCTCGGGTGAGACTGTGTTAATTTAGTGATTGTAATTAAATTATAGCTACATGGTTGCAGTAGGAAGCTTTCATAGTGCCTGCTGTAATTTCAGCAAGGCCTATCAATTCTTCTTTGTCAAAGACTGAACCTCCACTGCAAATTACCATCTTTGTCTGGAGTTGAGAGCAGTCTGTTAATGTTATTTGAACTCAGGTTTAGTGTTTTCTTTTTTTAATATGAAAATGACCTTGATCTAACATAGGATTACTAATTTATGGAATTGACGTCAGTGGTGATTTTTCTAAATCAAGCTGAAAAGAGTACATTTCATTACATTTTTACAGCAGTATAAACTAAACTGTTGAATTTTCCACTGCTATGACTACTGTGTTTAATTAGTGATAACTGTACGCCAGCCATGAAGCTTAAATAACAACATGCCAAAACTAACCATAGTTAACTCCAGCAACAGTAGACAAAGGAGACACTCCAGCCCTTGAGGAGACGAGGTACTTTTTCTCCCTGCAACAAACTGCTTTGAAAATAATCCTTTGATTATTTTTTATTTTTCAGTTTCAAGTGTATCCTTTAACAACGTGACTGTTTTTGACCCACTTCATAGAAATTGGCTACATCTAAACTGTACTCAAAGCTCTCCTGTGTACAGTATGTTCTTGTACCTCCTATGTTGTTTTTACTTTGGAAAATTAATATCTACTGGACTGCCAGAAATGTCTGGTGTGTTAATACGTGGAGAGAGGATGAGTGGGTGAGTGAGGAAAAGGGCAGTGTACGTATATCTTAGCTCATCAGAAACTGGATGAATTAGCAAAGTATCTGATTAATATCAGAGATAGTGATCATTACTGAAATCCTTACTGAAACCCTTATGCTTTTTGCCTGTCTCATGTCTTGATGAGATTTACAGCACTTCTGGCACAAAGATGGGACGAGTTCTTTGCAAAGGGCAACTGTTAAAAATACTAAAGTTAAAGCAGGCAGTGGTAGCCACCACCCCTGTATAACAGAGGTTATTTAAGTTCTTTGATTACATTACCTGATAAAAGCTAGGAAGGCAATGTAATCATCAAAGCTTACCATCAGCTCTCCTCCAAATATCCAATGGTTCCCTAGTGAGACACCTTTCCAAAAGCCAGGACCCCTCTGTTTCACGTGCAGAGCTGTTGTGAAACAGGGCAATGAGCCTCCCAGCCTCACGTATGGACACTTCAGTGCAGACAGGAGCCATAAGAGCCTAAGGGAATTAAGCTGTTTATCCTGAAGTCTTCAAGGAGACCCAAGAGAAGCCTGCTAGTACCTAGAAGGAGGTTGCTGGGAAGATGGAGCCAGTCTCTTTACAGATCTGTGCAGCAGAAGGACAAGCAATGACTGTACCCTTAACTTCACATGTCTTATATTCATCACCAATTCCTTCTTAGATCATCAAGAAATTCTGACTTTTTTAGGTAAATTGGTTCCTGGATCGGTTACTTTGAATAAATCTATTTTCTCCTAAAGGTACTGCCTCCTTCTCCCATGAAAAAATGACCACAAGTCATTCCCTGGCAGCATTGCTGAAGGAGTCACTGCACTGTCTTCTTCTTAACCCCTTACAGTAGAGTCCCCAGTGCTCTGAGGGAACATCTGGTCCCATTCTATCTGCCTCCTCATGTA
Organism: Ceyx melanurus; assembly: GCA_024611195.1. Lineage (NCBI taxonomy): Eukaryota > Metazoa > Chordata > Aves > Coraciiformes > Alcedinidae > Ceyx > Ceyx melanurus. The sequence continues at coordinate 30,977 of JANHGL010007131.1, read as the reverse complement.
GTAAAAGAACACATGAGAAAGGTTAAATGAGACTGAAACATAAGAAAAGAGGCAAGACAGCAGTCAAAAAAGTCATGACTCTAATGACATGTTTGAGCAGAAGGCTCTGCAAATTTTTTTCTCCCTTGAAACTGAGCTAACACAAAATCAGCTGCCCATGGGTTGAGTCCTCTTTCCTTTCTCCCTCTGCTCAGTATTATTTCAAGTGTTTCTGAGGTTGTCACTTGTACTTAATTTCATTTTGATACTGAAGACTTGCAAACTAGATTTATTTAATCACAAGTTCCACGTTTTGAAATAACTGAGCTGCAGAGTGGAAAAAGAGGTATTTAGCATATGGAATTCGTGCAATCCAAGAACACCCAGAATTGAATTGATCAGCAAAACTAATTTGACTTTAGACAGAAGAATAGGAAACACTCTTTTGAAAAACCTGTTCCTTCTTTCAGAAGCCTTCCTATAAATCACAAACCCCCACTCTAGAAGTCTGTCCCTATTTGGTAAAAAACTTCAGCATGTCCTGAAATAAATACATAATTCTATCCAGTCAACTTCAGTGAAGACAGGTCTTAAATACGATGAACTTAAAGATAAGTATTTGCATAAGTGCTTTGCTGAATAGGAGAGATCACAAGTGACATCATCATGTGACCACTCCAGAAGTGAAGAATAAAGGAATAAAAAGGTGATGGTTGAGCTAAACATCCCACAGGCAGGTGCACAGATGTCTATTGTACTTTCCATTGCTGCCTAGACTGTGTCTCAGATTTCTGAACACTATTTTTTCACTCTCACAAATCATCTGCAAAGGTGTTGGATTAAATATACACAGAACTGGGCTATTATTTACATATATAGAAGGTATCCAGTCCTAACAGTTACAACTCTTCATTTGCTTATTTTATTACACACAAATTTAACAGGCCAACTATATCCTTCATAAAGCAGCACCTCAGATTTGACAAATATAGTGTCATATGGAAAAAAATAAAACAAAAATAAAATACCCAGGAAATTTATTTTAAATTTACAGATTTATAGGAGGCAAAACTTGTGGCCAGCAATAATTCCCTGCTCTTTAGCCATCTCAAAAAAAAAAAAAAAAAAAAGGCAGAAAACATAATTCTACAATACTGGTTTTCTCTGAAAGAATAAAAAAGAATTTAAAAAATGTGAAGAAAGAACTTACTTTCAGTGCAAATAGGACAGCATCCTTTTCTGTTCAGGATTTTACCCTATTTGGGAGAAAGACAGGCTGATTTAATGAAAGAGTTTTTGGAGAGATTACTCTGTTACGTTGTAAGGCTGGGTAAGCTTTTGAAAATAGTTCAAGTTGTGTTAGAACTCAATGCCCTAGTTACAGCTTCAAATATCAGGTGTTAAAAAGAGACAGAACTATTCAAAAAGCTTCCTGCCAGTCTTAGAAGAAATTAAATACTAAAAGGCTTCTCTGTTACCACTTTTCTCTTTAGAGAGAGTGTGAGAGATTTCTGGCCTCGTGTACTCACAGATATCTGAAGCAGACTAGTCATGGGGTTATCAAGATTGCCACCTTTCCCCCCACCTCCCAGAAGAAATACAACACATTTCCTATGCACATCCTTTGAGTAGTCACACAGAATCAATCTGCTTCACCCTCACCACCAAACTCTCCCCAAATCATGTTTTGCCTACAAAAAATGAAGGAAGAAAGGGTGGATCTATTTTGGTCACAGCTAAAACCTTGCAGTATCTCTCACCAAATCATATTAGCAAATACGGACCAGTGAAGTAAACAGTCATGGATTAATGAATGTGAAATGTTTAAGAGCAGACATTTGGTCTAGTTATAGTAACATGGACAAAAGGTCTGAGTCTTTATGGCTCTGAAGAGGCCAACTGTATTGTGACTGTGTCTCAGACAAGGCTGACTAGAAGCAGGAGGTGTCTCTGTGTGTGTATATTCATGCTCCTTTTCAGTCAGTGTTGAATTCAAAGATGTTCTATCTGATTTTACTTAAATTCCCTAATTCTAACCATCAACCTAGAGGAGAAGCCTGGAAAAATTCTGACCAACGTGTTTTTCCAAGCAAAAACTGGTATGGGTTATAACAGACCTTATGGTGATACCAGTTACACACATCCCCATACAGGGAAGGAAGAGACACAGAGAGCTGTGCTGCTCCCCAGCACTGACCCTTTGTTCCCACAGTAGCAGAACACAGAGAAAAATCCCATTTATGGAACCACTGCTCCTGTTCCCCACCACCCAGCTGAGTGAGGAGTGGCCAGCAAGATAAACAAGCAGAGCTGTACTGTTCTGCCTATTCAATGGTGCAGAAAAGCTCATGAAAAAAAGACAAGAAATAGGTGGCAGGTCTATGCAGAGATCAGGGGAGTGGGCACAGGCAGCAAGTCCTAATGCTGTCTGCCAAGCTTTGACAGTGGACAAGGAGAGAAATGAACCCCAAGTATCTGCCAGGGCCCTGGATGTAGCACACTCCATTCTGCTTGTGCTTCATGTACCCACATGGCTTGAATATCATGGTAGTGAGTGTGCTCATCACCCTCAAACTGCAGAAATTCAGTTTTTGAGTGTGACTTTGAATGTGCAGTTTGAGAAAAGGGCTGTATGAGAGTTTCTCTGGCAGTGTGGGCAATGCTGTTTGTGTGACCACCAGGCCCCAGAGCGGAGAGAACAGCTGAGGGCCTGGCTGCACCTACCAAGCACCTGCTAGGCCAAAACCCCCTACATGGGGAGCTGTTAAGAGCTATCACTTCTTGGCACAAAGGGAAGATGTGCAGCTGAAGGCCACACACTGCACAGCCTTAACCTCTCTGCTGCAATGAAAAACTTGAACTCATCAGCTGAGCTGAAAGTGGCAAGAAGTCAAGTGAAATTGGAATCTCCGAGGCAGCCTACTGAGGCTGGTTACTTGAGCCACCATGTTGGCCTGAGACCCTGTTTTTGTCTTGTAGAATAAGGAAACCCATTATTGCTAACATGTGCTGCAAGAGTTTGTTAGCATTGAGGGTTCCCTTAGGAGCAGGCTAAGTGATGTGATCCCATTTTTCCCTATGAATATTTATAAGCAGACCACATTTGAGTCTATTCATTTTCCGGGATTTTTCTTCTTTTTTTTTATGAGGTTTTCAATTTTATGGCTGAGGTTTTTATTTTCTTTTTTTTTTTTTTTTTTGGTAAGACTAATTGCTGGGGGAAGGGGGTTGTTTGGTTGTGCAATAGAAACAGCTGTTGTTTTTTTGTGCCTCATTTGGCAGTAGAGTAAAAACACCAACTTTTTGTTTGTAATAATAACAGATGTGTATAACATTCAATGCAGTCTGTGCTAGAGATGGGAGAACGTGTTCTGAATAAATTTGCAACTCACTTGAAGTTCACGGGTTCAAAACTTACCCACAGAGCCAAACTCTGCAAATTTCTACACATGCCATGAATTTAATTCTACCAACTTTTGTAGTCTTGGAGCTCAGAAAAGGCCATGTGCTGCAAAAATGCCCCAGGATCTCCTCTAACAGGTCAAAAAGGGACATGTCCACAGCCACTGACCATTACCACAGGCTTACATTGTTAGTGGGGAATGCAAAGGTGCAAGGAGAGGAGACAAAGCAGAACTGGAACCGTTGGGCTATCAGAAAATGGCACAAGGCAAGAAAGAAGCTGGAGCAGGGCTAGGACAAGTGAGCAGCAAATTAGGGAAGAAAAGATCTGAAGAAACTCTGGATCTCAGTATTGCCAAGTGCTGAGATGACTCCCTTTCTCTAAAGTATTTAAGCATGTGTTTCAGCACACATGGAGGGCCTACTGACTTCAGCAGGACTGGACCCCTGCTTCATAGCTGTGCTGGAGGGGGAGCACCCTGCAGGCTGCCACTCCAGGTAACTGAGAGAGAATATCTACATGGAGGAGTCAGTGGTCTGAAAATAAGAAACAGAAACCACAAACTCACTAGAAGCCCAAGGAGGACCAATTTTACTATAAATATGGCAGGAAGGAATGAATTTGCAAATGTATTGCTTCTGCTCCAGATGAAAAGCAGCTAAGAAGGATACTTCCTGTAATTACTGATACAGGATTAAATGCTCCAAAATAGAAAATAAATAATAAAAGAAACAGTAAAAAAATAGTGCCTAATCCTACGAAGAAACTTAAAAGAAATGGCAGAAGCAGTTGCTGAAATGTCAGCCTGCCACCAACACACTGAATAATCCATCTGCACAATATTGGAAATTTCTGCAGAATTAGAAAGTGCACTTTGAAACTCATTCTTCCAAGAAATAATTGGCCAACGTGCATGTTGACAATTAAATCATTTTCCATCACAAAAAACCACAACCCACAACATCATGGAAAGAGTATTAAGACTGTGTGGTAAAGCATTTAAGTTGAGGAATAATATTGCAAGTTCTTGGTGTATCTTCAATCCTTTCACGTGCAGTTGAATCATAACACTGTTGTCATGAGATAACATTATGTGGCCTGGGGTCCTAAGGGACACCAGATAGCATTTTATTGCCAGAAATATTGTGCAGAGGGAAAAGAAATGGACTTCACACCCCTGTGGTTTTCAGAGAAAGCAGCATAACTCATGGTGTCCAGACTTTCCATATCTGAATCACTAACATACAATTATCCTGAATAATGTAATGTGTTTAATTAATGTTGACAATTTTCTGACAGAATATCTTATCAAAGAGAATGGAGAAGAGATGAAAAGATGTAAATCCATGAGCATACAGTATAGGCTTTAAAATTATTTGGTACCCACTTGGAATAAGAAAAGAAATCTCACTCTAGAGTTTACATTCTTTCTTCCACTTGTACAAAAAAAAGTACCTTTTTTTTTTTTTTTAAAGCATCAGCACAGGGAAAATGTGAGATGCAGCATGTGCCAGATTGTCAGCCAACAAAGAATTTGAGGAGACCCAGAGTACAAGCTCTTATCTCCTCCTTCTACTGCAAATGGCCTGAAAGGAGCAAACCTGATTGCCATGAGCCACAGCAGATTCCCAGAAGAGCAGCTCCATGTGCCCACATTCCCCTAGATGTGTGCAGCATCCCAAGTGAGGCCCATTAACAGGAGAACTGCCCTCTGCAGTGAGTGCCAGGAAAAGGATGGCCCCTCTTCTGAGGATGAAAGCATTGCTTTTGCAGCCTGCTCTCACAGCAGAAGAGGGAGCCCCAAGGTACAGGCTCTCTGTCCTACCATTGCTTTTGGCTGTCAAAAGTGTGCATGTCTAAAATGTTACAAACTGGAGTTTGTAATTTTAAATTTTATACCTAGGTGTCTGTGATTCATGTTTTCCCCACTGGCTTCCAGGATGGAGAAGGAAACACTGAGAAAGTGTAAGGCTAACGACTTGGCTTGAGCCAAGCCCCTACTTGATGTGCTATTTAGAGCACCCTCTTCTGAAAGCTTCAGCCAGTAAAACAAAACAATCAGTCAGTGACACAAGTCCAAGAAGCAAAGGCGGACATTCACTCGAGGTTTCAAGTAATGCTCATTCTTGAATCAATTAACTAACATGACAATTACACCACTCTTTGAGCTCACTTTGGACATTAAAATTGAAAAAAAATAAAAAATACTCAGGCTGCAATGTTAGAGAAAGTGGCACAGTTTGAAATAATTTGCTTTGTTTTGTCTCATTTCTATTTTCAACTGAGTATTCAGCCTCACATACACTGCAAATTGAAGCACAACAACCTCCTGTGGCTTGCCTTAACAACATGCATGCTATTGAAATGTTACTATAGGCATTTCTCTGCTCTATAAAGCTACTAAATATGTGTCAGAGAGATGTTCCAGTGAAGATACTAAAACAGAGAAAGCAAGAGAGGAGGAGAAAAGGAGCACAGAGCCTTCAGAGCAAGGACAGAGGCAGGAAACCCATATGCAAGGTAGCAGGAGCACATGTGGGGGACACCAGCCTAAAGTAACATGCCAGAGGATTCTTTTCCTAGCTGCATACCCCACTGCCATGCACACACTTCCAAGAAGCACTGAAAAAAGATAATGGTGGGGAAAAACAAAGGAAGAAAGCTCCATTCTTTTAAGGAACTCACATGAGGACAGCTGCTGACTGGAAGACACTGTTTCTTACGACACTCTGTCTTGCCTTTCACACAAGCACAGATGGTGCAGTTCACAGAGGACCACATCTCTCCATCCTGCAAACAGGGAACATGATATAGTATCAGCTGGGGTGGCAACAGAAAGCTATTTAAGCAATGTATCATTGCACAAGAAAGGATGACTTTCCCTTGTTGGCATCGTGTCATTGTTTAGTCTAAATTATTTTGAGGTGTCTGTCCGTGGGCAGTCAGACTAAAGACAAAGATTAAATTCAGCAGGGTTTTCTTCCCTGTGGCCCTCTAGGTCAGAAATTCATTTTACCAAGGCTAAACAAATCACATTTGCATTTTTCAGCAGTGTTCCAGTTATTTGCATTGTTTTCTCTCTAGTATGCATCTGAGATGTGATCATACCTACCATAAATTTTCATTTCAGCTCACATAATTAGAAAAACCTGATTCATTTGGGTTGAGTGACATCCTTAAATTGCTGCACACTGGAAGTATTTGATTAGGATGTCAGCAGATAGTGAATTTATTCCCAGATGCAGCATCATTTCGATTTAGGGCAGGAATGGTCGAATAATGAATTCTAATTTACATCACTTACAGCACTTTCACTGATACTTGATCTGCTAAACATCCAAAAACATTTAGAAGACAGTGCTGAACACATAGAGCAGGTAAGACACTCTGTGCATGGCTCTTAAATTATTAGGTGCAGAGGAAAATATGTCTCATGGTCTTGTCCCCATTTACTCAGGCAAGTTTGCTTGTGGAACTCCCCTGGGTCTTTTTACATGGTGTTGCAGCTGCCAAGTGTGGTTTCTAAAACATTGTCTCACCCACTTAGAGCCAAAATATTCCTGTTTTCTGTTGACAGGGCTGCTGTGAAGACAGGGTGAGGACAGACCTGACAGGAGCAGGCAATCTAACCAGACAACACCAATACTTGCTGATCTCATCATGATCTTCTGACCAGATCAAACAACAGAGTCACTCTGAAATGCCAAGGAGCCTGTTCTTCAGCACAACAGGTTTGGTCAAAGGCTGTCTCCCCCCTGGGTCTTCTTGCTGGGCCCTGTTACAGTTACCTGGTGTTCCTGATGTTCCTGGGGGCCTCCAATGACCCCCTCCAGTCATCTGCTGAAGTACCAGAATATATGACAGCTGACTGCATGCACATACCCTGATTTTTCTGTCTCAGTTTTCCATGGGAGTGCACAATCACTGCACCCATTCTGCCTGTGTTAGAGCAGTAACTTCACCAGAGCAATGCTGGATTTACCTCTCTTCAACACAAGGCTAGAAATGGGTGTAGTTTTTTTTTTATTCCATGTAACACTTAGTAATATAAAAAAATCTTCACAAGAAGCAGAATATTTTAGTTGGGTGCCTAAGAAATGGGCATTTGTTCCTGTAGCACAATAGCAGCAGTGTGAAAGTGCTGATCAGATGGAGCATAGACTCAGCATACAGTGGGTTCACATATAATTCCCAGAAAAAAAAGCACTTCAGCTATGTACACAAAGGATGGAATTAAATGAAAAAGCAATTCTGGCTGAGCAAATCAAGTATTCACAATGGTTATAACGTCTGATCTGATGCAAAGGTCTCTTAATTCACAGATGGTGACAGAGGTGACAGAATCTTTTTGTGACAGAGTGAAAAAAACCACCCCACTTGGAAAAACAAGCAGGAAAACTTGGAAAACTTCAGCAAGAGCAGAAGTGTTCTGCGGGGAATCCCTGGTGATTTGAAAACATTGGGTGAGAGTGCAGAGAGCAACAGTTATTACATGGCTAGCCCAAGATGCCAGGGGTGCTGTCCTTAGCAGGGATGGGAAACAGTAAATCAAGATGAGCAACTTCAGCCAGACAAAATTTGCAGAGCTCCTGTTGGCTCAGCAGATAAAGTTTCTGTACTACTCAATGTCTTCTCTTTGAATATCAGTGTTTGTTTAGAAATGCAGAGCATTACTCTTACTAAAAACTAATTAGTTGTCATGAAACTGCACCTTGAATCTCTGCATACAGAGAGACAACAGCAAGTGAAGGAAAAACTACTCTTTCACTGATGAATATCAGCAGAAATTACACAGGAAAAAAAAAAAAACAGATAGCAAATTTGGCAAAGCTTTGCTTCTCAGTTATTCCATCATGAAGCAGGATGGTGAGGATCCTGCTAAAAGACAAGCACAATGCTAATTCACACTAAACTGATGCTGTTTCAGCTGTCACAGTGGCACCTTTTCTTTAGTCACACCTGAAACTTTACCTGGAAGATCTTATTGCCAAATTTGCACACTTTCACCTCCTCAGGAGAGATGTAGGAGACACATTCCTTGCAGCAGCTGTCTTTGTTTTTCTTGCATTCCCCAGGAAGTAAGCACCTCTTCTTACATATCACTGTGGAGTTCTAGGTAAAAGGACAAAAGGAAAACATGAAATCATCAGCCAGATGTTTCTACTCTTGTGTGTCCTTAAAATAACATTTCTGCTTGCCCAGTCACTGCATCCATCCAAGCTGCAGCCCAACTGCTTTGAATGGGTCAGCTCAAAGTAAATAAAAATTATTTATTGGATTATGGGCAGCATTCATGGGCTGTGAAGCCAAAGCTCAGTTGTATTCAGTGACACTTCCATTTTTTTTAGGTGCAAAAGTACAAATGTCATGGCCATGCTGGTGGAAACAACCACTGGCCTTCAGCAGAGATGTGGTGCTTCACCCTTTAGAAATTCCCCTTCCTCTGCAAACCTAGAGGACCACATAATCTGAGTAACTTCACAACCAGTCAGGCACCACATCTCAGCTGAGGCAGTCAGTAACTTTCTGGATTTCCCAGCACAACTGCAATGCTCTTCAGCTCAGCTTCTCGGGGACCACACAGGATGCCAGAGAACAGTAGGATTGGGGCTTGCAGTTCCACAGCCCTCCAAAAAACTGCTAAGCCAGCCAGGTAGCAGCACACAACACCAAGGCACTGCTGACTCACCTTGCACATGCACATTGTGCAGTTATCATACATAAATGAGGATCCATTATCATACACATTGCTGTGGAAGAGGCAGCTTCCAAATGGGAGGTCAAACACTTTCCTCTGCCCTGAGTAGAAAAAAAAATGGGAATAGAAATTGAATGGAGTTGAAAAAGTGCCATATTGTCACCAAAAATAGCAGAGCTTATTGTCACCAGACCAAAATTCATGTGCAGTGTGTCATTTGCTATGTGTTTCCATTTTGGTGTGAAAAAAAAATATGTGCTTTTAACAGCTCACTGTTCTTTTAGCACACATTCATCTGGACAAATTCTGCTGTGGGAGGGAATGTAAATATGATTTATGGCATGTTTATATTGGAAAACTCTTTCTTCTCCTCATCATAAAGTGCACAGCACAGCTAAAAGAATAAGTAGTAAGCACTGCAAACTCTTAGGGTAGGGACACTTAAAATAGTTTCAACAGTCTTTAACTTAAAACAAAAACTGATCAAATAAAGGAGCTTTAACTGCTTAGCACATCTACCTCAGGGGTTCACAACAGCCAAACCAAATCAATTCAGTGACACTGATGCAAAAAAAACCAACCTGTAGGTGTTGTCCAGTTTAAGGTAGCTTGGTGTACCATGTTCACACAAGGTTGCATGAAATAAAGTTATTTGCAGCATTTATGAGCAGAATGAAGGGGACACAAGGTATCTGTTTTCCATAACCCAGAGAATATTTATGTTTAATTGGATCAAGACAAGTTTTAGAGTACTACACAGGGAAGGCAGCATCAATGTCAAATCCTTCAAAGTCCTGCAACTCTGCAAACACTTTCAGACCCAAGTTGCAACACAACTGGTGATCCTGAAAGTTTTAGTCCTCAGCTTCTCTCCTAGTAAGTTCTTTTAAGTAAGTGGCCTCTATGATACATGACCATGGCCTCTTTACAACATCACTACCTTTCCTGCTTTTGAATATCTTCCCCTCTTTACTTCTGCTGGCAGACATCTAATCAGCACTTGTCTGAGTGGCTGCCAGTCTCTTGCCTTATCTTTGAGGTCTGACATTAGGTAGGCATCAATTCCAAGGTAGGGCATGGCCACTAAGTACATACAAGAAGTCAATACTACACAAATACTTAAGCTATCAGTATTAGGTCTTGGCACACTAATTTCTCCCCTTTTCAATAATTCTTGATAAATGTGGAACAGCTTAAAAGAAAAAGGTTCCCTTTTTCCTCTGAGATACAAAAGAACAAAAGGATAAGCATTCAGCAAAACCCATTGGATCAACCTTGTGTTTTCAAAAATCTAATCTTAAAATAATTATTATTAAACAGAAGTTAAGAAATAATTGCTCAACTTCAATTAGACACAATATGAACATCTCTCTCTTGCAAATTAGCTACCTTGTCCTCACACATGCTTACATGTGAAGTCAGCTGAGGATGCTCAGTAGCCCTAAAAGGAACTGCTCTACATCCATGACCCACTTTAGGGGCAAAGACTAACCAGAACTTGCCTGTAACTACACTTCTACTGCTCTATGTGGGGCCAGGCTTCAATCACATAACTTATGTCAACAAGTGAACAGAAGTCCAGTTCTCTTTCACACCCTCTTGCCATGCCTTGCAAACCACCCAGCACAATTCAGGGTGGCCAACCCAGTTCAAATAGTTGGTAAAAAACCACTGACAAAGGAGCTACCACTTTAAAGGATGTGGTGGCAAAAATATTGGCTTAATGGTTGGCTTTGCTGGCTCATAACCACTAGTTAAACTAATAATTCAAGTCCCAGTGGAGTCCACAGCATTCTTCTAAGTTATATATGCTGAGTGTCAGGAAGTCAATTGCTGGGAGGTCCTCCACATGATACTTTAAAAACCATGCCTCAGCATCCCTGAAAACGTTTCTACTTCCTGACTGCCATGCAGTGTGCTACACACCCCTTGGCTCTACCTCCCCTCCAAAATGGGCAACAATTCCCTCTGAACAGACATCTATTCACAGGTATTTTACATGCCTTAGAGTGAAGAGCACCTAAAATGAAAATCATTGTTATTAGTGAACTCATTTCCAGTCACTTCTAAGAGGGGAAAAACAATCTGTAAAAAAATCTCCATGAAGCAGTCAAAAATTAAAGCTGGGTTTTGAATGCCTAGATGAAGCAGGGGAATGTTCAGCTGGGAAAAACAGGAGACAGGACAAGGGGAGTTGACAGAAGGAAAGGAAAAAACAGCTCATAGATTCATAGATATTAGGGGTTGGAAGGGACCTAGAAGATCTATTTATCTGTAGCACATCTCAATTAGTAAATAAATAAATACATTCAGGTTTGTTTCAGGCAGTCAAAAATGTTAATGTATTATGAGAAGCTGGACATCTAGGGCTTGCTGCCTCAAAGGCCAAACTTCTCTGTACCCCTAACTCAGACCTGGAAACAAGACATTGGATAGCAGCAAAGATATGGTCAAAATGACAAAAGGTTCTGTTGAAGAACTGAGAGTTACCAGCTCTGAAAATTCTCCAAACCTAGTTATAACCTCATAGAGCAAATTAACACCAATGTACTTGGTAGGATGCACCTTGTTTATGAAGCAGAGAGACACATGCTGAAGAATGTTAACCTGTGAGATCTGTGGATGTGGTATGAGCAAAATAAGGACTCTCAAGTGTCACTGAATTTCTTGGTGTGACTGAAGAACTAACCCTTCTCAGAGGGCTTTGTCTTCTTCATAATGTGTTGGAAAGCTGAAAAAAGAAGTTAAATCATCCTGACTGAAACTCTGATTTCACCTTAAGGTGCCAACCATGGGGCAGACTTTTGGGTCCCTGGCCTCTCTGACAACAGCTTCTAAGAATGGAATTTCACTCCAGAAGTTTCCTCTGACCTGCATTTTCACAAAACCAAGAGTGAAAATGAATAAACTTGAATAAAAACAGGAGTAGGTGAGACCTTCTTTGGCAAACTCCAACAAAACATTTCCTCCCACCTTAACCTCCTTGTAAAACACGTGTAATCAAGATGGAAAACATCTATTTGTCTCTGTAACCAAAGTCAGCTGCTTTATGCTCAAATGCTCTTCTACTGCTGCTTAAGTACCATCCACCACAAACCTCTGCACTGACCCTGAGTACCTGTTTACAACCTGTAGATATAAATTCCACTGAGTTGATCTTGTCTCTTCCACCTCCCAGAATTTACCAGCATTGTGAAAAACTGGTATAAAAGATGCTGTGCAGAGTCATTTTATATTCATTACAAATTACCAGGGAAAAAAACCCAACAACAAACACCCCCCACCAAAAAAAAAAACCCCAAAACACTCACCTAAACATTTAGGGCAACACTGTCCAGAAGGAATGTGACTGAGGTGCTGGGGACATGAGAGGATGGAGCAGACTTCTCTGATGCACTGTGTCCTGCCCCCCTGAAGGAAAACAGGCTCAGTCAGAAAATAAAATAAAGCAAAATGTCAGGTAGATGTGCACACACCCACACAGACCACTAACATGTTTTGAAAAGCTTTATTTGCAAAAAAAAAAATAATTCCTGCTTGCATCAGGAGCACAAGGAGTAAGTACAGCTGTCTTTCAATGCTTTCTCTAGAGAATCATAGACTGATTTAGGTTGGAAAAGGCCTTTAAGATCACTGAGTCAAACCATATTGCTTGCAGAGCCCTTAGATTATTTATAATTCTTCATTTTCTCTAGCAATGAATGTAATAGTTGAAAAAACAGTGTATTTCTATCTCATTTCTTGGTGTGAGTATGAGAAAAACAGGGAAAATAAAATAATTATCCATGAACATTTCCAGATGTTTAAAGAAGTTATTGGGCAATTTTTTACATTCTTCTTCACCTCCTATGCCATGCCCTTCTAGGCTTGTCTGGGGCAGGCATTAAGTGCTGAAGCAAGATGAGAGCAGGTGTATTTTCACTATGTCCATGACCTCAGAATCCAAATAAGCCAAAATCACTTAAGAAAGCACATTCTTGTTGGCCTCCAAGTCCAACTATGCAAACTCAGAAGGTCTGCTTTCTTCAGAGGAGTGAATACCAAAAGGGTATATGAAATTCTGAGAATTCATGTGTGTGTATATATATATATATATATATATATATATATAGTAGAATGAGTTTTCAGGCACTGAAGTCTGTCCCGTGGGGCTACCAAAGCATCCTCATGCACATGGAAAAGAATTGCTCATAATTCTTTTGCTGCAGCATGTAGGAACACAGTTTATTGTAGACTGAAATGACTGTTCTTCACTTAGGGTCAGACCAGAGACTCGATAAAACAAAATGAGCTCTTCAGTGATGTTCCTTGCCATGTGAGAAGAGACAGGGGTGCAGAATGAAAGAGAAAATACCACAGAAGGGTTCTCTGAAGCAGTAACATCATTCAGCCCAGGGAGAAAGGCTAAGAGAAGACAAAGCTCAATGGATGACATTGGAGACAGCATCAGGGAGGCATCCCTGGAACACAAAGCAATGCTCCAACACATGGTGAGCACAGGTCCTTTCTCAAACCTTGCTTTTGTATTCAATACTCAGCTCCCCTCTGCCTCTGTGGAGCTGATCTGGAGTCTTGCTGCCCAAAAAAAAGCTCAGGCTTAGTACATTGTTTTGACATTGCCTCTGCAGCCTGTTGTATAAATTGAATTATTTTTTTAAATGCAAAAATATCATGGATAATACAAAATTTTTCTTCTTTCCAGCCTTTTGTTTATAGCACCTTTTTGACCTTCTGTATTTGCCCTTACTCTGCACAAAGCTAAGCCAAAATGCATCTCTACTCCTGCTTCCAGCTGTAACACTACTTTTTAAGACCAAACTATTTTCTAACTTGCTGCTATCCCAGATAGGCTCTTCCAGGCTTGAATATCCCACTAGGGTGGCAGGTTCAAAAACAATTTGAAACAAATCAACGTGTACCATTTAAAGTAAGAATAATTATACTTGCCCTACAGAGCTTAGAGATATCATAGGGCACTGTAAGGAAATGTCAAAACCAAATAATATTTATATTTGCTTAAAAGCCTCAGTAATTGCAATTCAAAAATCACAAAGCATTCAGAATACCAGCTTTCAAAGCAGCTAGTGCTGCCAGTGATTTTTAGATTGCATGAAATAGAGCTCCACAGAAAAAAAACAAACCAACTGCAACAGAACTTCAACAACAACAAAATAATCAGGAGAAAAAAATAACTCCAGAGAGCAAAAAGATTGGCTCTGGATGGCCTGAGAAATGGTGGGAACTGCACAGTAACCACCTTCCCTCCTCCACCCCTAGTTATATCAATAGCCTTGGACACAAGAAACTTGGCAGTGCTGAGATGCACCCATCCAGGCTATGGCTGGAGACATGGGATGGAGAAGAGAGTGCAGTTTCTGGACAGGGTCCCCCCATATCTGGTGCCCAGTGTGTATGCAGTGAGTTAGGATAGACAGACAGAGAGAAAAATGCCTGCAGAAAAAACTCTGTCCAAAATACTCCCTAGAGGTTGGGAGCCTGCTGCAATTAATCTCCCAGAGCCTTGGGCTTCATCTTTAAAGACAGACTCCTTCCTAGTTTTGCCCTGTGTTCACCTCATGCTTGAAAGACTTTGCTAATCCTCCAAAAGAAGTGAAACCTCCATTGATTTTGCAGGACAGTTTGCCAAAGTGCTGGCATTAGGATTCAGGCCACGGTGGATTGCAGGCATTTATTTTTAACTTCCACTCTAGAAGAAATATGAAAGGTTTCATTTGCTACCAGCGAGGGTATCCTTAGAGGAGGAAAGAAAATAAATAAATAAACTAATAAGAAATATCAAAATGACATTTCTCTCAACTCCAGGATTCCAGACATGTAGAGCAAGGTCAAATGCACACTGTAGCCTCAGCAGGGGTTGCTGTGAAAACTAAGACAGATGTTCGTGGCTGTCTCCAGCTATGAATAAAGATTTTATGCCACTAGTATGAAAAAATACCTTTGAAAGTTAAACAGGGTCAGTATGGAGCAAGTCTGCCCCATGCCAGGGGCAAGAGAAGGGAAATAAACACACAACTGTGGGACTGTCTTCAGCTGCACCAGCACAGTTTGGGAGGGTAGAGCCACCAGGACCATTTTAAGAGAAATCAGCATTTTTGTGACAGCAATGACATAAAGGCAATAAATAGAAATTTGCTAATAGATGCATCATTTGAGATTCAGATAATAAGTGTTACTATGTTGAAAAAAACCCCAAGGTATAGCAGGACACCTATGTCCCTGCCCCACACTCACCCCAAACTGACCCATGAGGGATTCCAGCCCCTCAGTCTCATGTTTTGGATAAAGCTGAAGGATCAAGAGTCAAATATCTTCAATGGCTGGTGCCTGAGGAGGACTCTGACCACTCTGCCTTCAATCCCAATCCCTGTGCTCCTGAATCTAGCTCCAGAGTTCAGCTTCTGAATCTGGTTCCCATTTGCCACTGAGTCCCCAGCCTGCGACTTCCCCAGTGCCTTCACACAGCATCAGTGGTGACAGTGACATAATTGCCATCCAGGGTGTTGTATTTTATAATGGTTTTGTATATATCTGTATATATTTAATGATGATATTATCATTAAAGCTGTTTCAGTTTCCCTTTCCTTAAATCTCTGTTCCCTTTCTCTTCCTTTTTGGGAGAGGAGAGGGGTTAATAGAGAGCATCTGTCATTCATCCAATAAGCAGCCCAGATCTAAACCTTGAGACAAGTAGAATTAGGCCCAAAAGTGAGACAATACTATATCTAAAGTGGGTTTTTAATCTGGAAATAAAAATGTGTTCTCTCACAAATCAGACAAAAGACACTCTGGTTCTTTTAAGAATGCTGGTGCAATATGTTGCAGAAGCCCCTGAGCCTACCTTTGTCCTGACCCAGGATTTCAGGGTCCCTGAAACAGCTCAGGGAGAAGGGGCACAGGAGGGAGAAGGTTTTTAGGAAACGCACAAAGCAGCACAACAGTTCTGAGCATAAAAGCAAACAGCACATCAATCTGCTCAGCAGACAAGTCAGAGCTTCCCACATCCCAGCAACCTCTTCTATTGGCTAGACTAGGAGCTTTAAAATGCCTACTGGAGAAAATTCAGAACAGGGAGACCCTTGAGCAAGTGTTTCTACTAGATCTTTAAACTCTGAGTCTAGCCCTCAAACACTATTTTCTGAGATATCACTGCTAAGGAAGTCTTCAGAAAGGGGTCCTGGGGCAGTCTAAAGCAGTGTCCTAAGAGCTGTGTGTGCAAAAATGCTCTAAAGAGCTCACCTTCATTTTAATTCCATTAGTGTGGATACAAATGATAGTCACAGATATCTTTAAAAGTACCTAAAATCTCTATAGATTAGAAATAAGATTAAATCTTTGATGATTACTAGAGCAAACACTGAGGCAAGAGATGAAGAAAATCAATCTTAAACTGTCCTTTCCCACTATTTTCTCTCAGTCTGATGCAAAGGCACAGTCAAGAGAAGCCTAAAGAACTCCATAAATTACTAGCAGAATAGTTTGACTCTACCCTTATGACTCAAGTAGTTAAGTGTCATCAACAAGGTGTATTAATAAGAAAGTGCAGTTAGTGAACTTCAGCTAAATTCCTGTCCCAGAGCTTCTAACAAATTGCAAGTGCAGATGCAAAATATAAAAGAGTTAGAACATCTTGAGCTAAAATCAGGAACCAAAAAGCCTCCCTCTTTTGGAAGTCAGTCTGTATGTGGTTACATCCAGCTGCTGAGGAATTAACTAAATTGCCCATTACTTTGTAATTTAGGGTAGAATGAAGCCTCTAAATGTTGTCATGCTTTCCATCAACCAAATGCCATGTGTACACAGTGCCAAGCCAACCCAGTCTTGCCATCTAGTCCAGTTCCTGAGAGCCACTTTTCCTGGGATTGCCTCAGTGAGGGCAATTTTCTCTTCTTCAGAGGGAAGTGATGGGCTACATTTGCTGAAATATCACAGCATCCTCCTAGAGACTGTGCTAGGACTCTCCTTTTTAAAATCAGCCTGCTGGGGAGCTGCTGGTCTTGGCTCTTTTGTCCCAAACACAATTTGCACAGACTCTCCTGGCCTGGAGGACCAAGGTATTTACCACCTTGGTTGAAAAGGAACATTCTGAAAATTGAAATATTGGCTTGAACAGCAGCTTTCTTTAAGAATGCACAGGCAGACACTGCTCCTAAAATGCCACAGTTGCTGGCAGTGCAGAAGGGCTCCTCTGGCAATGTCATGGGGCTCTGCTCTCAAGCAGGGGACTCAGCACAACAGCACTTGGTCATATTTCTCTGGCCTAATAGCACTGTGCAGAGTGTGCCTGGGGTTCTACTGCATCTGGCTTCACAGTCCAGCAGAAATCAAATCACTTGCAGCCTGGCTGCAGAGTCTGGGAGCTGAAGGACCAGCAGCCTTCTCCCTGCAGGGCTGATGCACTGAGCTCCTGGCTCTGTGGAAAGTGATGTTGTAAACAGCCCCTCTTCATAGAATCCTGGCAATGTCTGGGATGGAGGGAGCTGCAGAGCTCCCCCAGCCCAAGCCCTGCTGAGAGCATGGCCATCTCAGCTAGAGCAGGGTGCTCAGAGCCTCCTCAACCCCAACTGGGATGGCTCCAGGGATGGGGCCTCACCCACCTCCCTGGGCACCCTGTGCAAGTGCCCACCCCTCTGCTCTGCTGGGAAACAACTTCTGCCTCAGTTCTCATCTCCATCCACTCCTTG
>JANHGL010007126.1:0-29491 GCA_024611195.1 Ceyx melanurus | reverse complement strand
GTTCTTCCTTGTGTTGACCTTAAACCTCTTGTGCTCCAACTTGCACCCATTGCCTCTTGTCCTGTCATTGGATGACAAGACCTGCAGTCTGCAGCATAAAACCAACCCAGTGTGCTCACTGAGTTTGTAGTATTTAGAAAGGTGCTATTTGCCTGGGAGTTGTTACAGTGAATGCCATGGATTGAGAGAATTTCTGGCCCGGTGGGATGCAACTGGGAAAAAATATGAATTCCATTCTATTCACAGTTATTTTTTATTTTTTATTTTTTTAATTTTTTTTTTTTTAGTTCAGCTCTACAGCTGATCTGCTTTGTCAACCTGATCATGCTTATCTCCCTTGCTGTGTTTTCCCTTGCTGCTCTTTTGGTCTTCTACGTGGAGATTACAGTCTCATCCAAGCAAAACTTCTTCTGTGTTTGTGAACTAGTGAAATGGGGTTGTTTTGAAGGGAAAAAGCTAATATGACGTCTAAGAAAAATCAGTAGTTTATAAAGTCCTGCCTAACATTAAGTAGTTCAGATTCTCTTCAGGTCTATATTTAGTTTAGCCACAGTGATTCCTGCTACACTGTTGCACTTAGCTTGCCAGCATGTTTTAGTCCTCTTTATGATATGCACAATCTCTAAGGTATGCTGCAACCTCTTATTTTTACTTTTACTTATGCCTTTCTTTTTCTGTGATACATAGTTTTTGGTTGCCATTGTACCTTTTGTTTTGGAAATTAGCCCTATGCGTGGAGGAACTGTATTCTAATGAGAACCAAATCATTCAGAATCTTGCTTCTTCGATTGAAAATAGGTTGCATAAATCCTGGAAGAAATCAACATGGGCTCAAGATTTCTTCTTGCATAATAGGTGACTTAATAAAATAATCTTCTTTAAAGGACACGTAGAGTGGAAACTTATCTTTCAGAATGACAGGTAAATTTTCAGTTTCCTTCCTTCAATATTTCTTTTAATAATTTTGAACATCATATATCTTAACAAGAAATGTTCCCAGCCAATGTGATTAATATGCAAAGCTGTTTCATAACATTATTCACTCTTACTTTAAAAATTATGCTGAGAGCTTAGAAACCCATGTTCTTAATTTTTAAACCCACTAATTTCATTGTGTCTGACACAAAGCAGAACATCTTTGCCATAATTACTGTATGTTATTTTCTTTTTCCCCACGAAGTTGTAATTTTTATAAAATAAGGTGGACTGCTTCAATTATGTAAATCAAATATCTAGAGAATATAATGACTGCATTGGCAAAACACAATAGAATTTAACAGGAAGCCAGCAGAGAGAGGGAAAGAGTGATGGGGAAGGCAAAAGCCCAAAATAGGATGTTTTTTTCAATTAGAGCCGCAGCAAATTCTCTGCCCTGCTGGTAAACTGGCTCCTGCAGCTTCTCACTCTGCCAGATTTGCTCTTCCCTTGGTTCCAGAGTGTGACCATTATGACTGGCAGGAAGTCTAGGCTAAAATGAAGGCTGGTGTGCAGAGATGCAGAGTGACTGAGAAAAACTAATGGTTTGCTTCTGTTGTTATTTTTATGTACTTGAGTTGGAGCAAATAGGGAGTAGTGCCTTAAAGAGCCAAAGAGCTCATGGCAGCTTTCATGTTAGATGTCTCAAGCAGCATGAGGTGAAACACTGACTGGGGCTGGGAAAAGGCCATAGTAATGGCTAAAAAAATGTGTTATCAGCTGACTGACACGAGGTGGGCTTGATCTCCAAAGTCCTGAGAACGGCTGACTCTTCCATACTGACTCCTCTAATGTGACTCCTATAAATCCCTCACTCAGGATCTTCTCGGTGACCTAAATTACGCTGCTCTTGGTATGCACTGCTTCAGTCTCTTTGCTCCAGATGGAAAAATCAGATTGGAGACAGCTATACAAAGGCAAAGTGATACCATTTATTTGTATTATGAGGTCACTGAAACTTTATTTTAAATCCTAATATTTGTGGTTTTTATTTTCAAAATCTTTTTTTTTGGCAGCTGACACATTCAGCAGAGACCTTCATGGTGATTCTACTTATTTATTTATTTTTCTAAATAACTATGGCTAATTTAGAGTCTTTTAAAGTACAAAATTAATTCTGAAAATCCTTTCTGCAATGTTTCTTTTTCTGTTAGTCAGCATTGACTTTTAATATAAGCATAGGGCTTGATTAAGTTCTTGTGACTGGTTTGCTTAATTAGAGTTCTGAAATTCTCCCAGTTTTTGCTAGCTCTTAGTTAAAACTAGTAAGTATAGAACTAATCACAGAATCCCAGTATGCTAGGGGTTGGAAGGGACCTCTGGAGAACATCTTGTGCAGCCCCCCTGCTAAAGCAGGGTCACCTAGAGCTGGTTGTCTGGGGTCACATTGTCCAGGTGGGTTTTGAATGTCTCCAGAGAAGGAGACCCCACAACTTCCCTGGGCCTCTCATTCCAGTGTTCTGTTGCTTTCACCATAAAGAAGTTTTTTCTAATATTTATGTGGAACCTCCTGTGTTCCAGCTTGCACCCATTGTCCCTTGTCCTGTCATTGGTTGAGCCTGAGAAGAGTCTGGCAACATCCTCTTTACACTCATGCTTTACATATTTATAGACATCTATGAGCTCACCTCTGAGTTTCCTCTTCTCCAGGCTAAAGAGCCCCAGCTTCATCAGCCTTTTGTCAGCAGGGAGATGCTCCACTCCCTTCAGCATCAATGTGACTCTGTGCTGGACTCTCTCAAGGAGTTCCCTGTCCTTCTTGAACTGAGGGACCTAGAAACTGGACACAATACTCCAGTTGTAGCCTCACCAGGGCAGAGTAGAGGGAGAGGAGAACCTCTCTTAACCTACTGACCACACCCCTTCGAATACACCCCAGGATGCCATTGGTTTTCCTGGCCACAGGGTCAGGTTGGTGGCTCATGGTCACCCTGCTGTCCACCAGGAGCTCAGGTCCCTTTCCCCTCCACTGCTCTCCAACAGCTTCAACAAATCTGTGTTCTGTTCTCATGCTTCTACAATTACCTTTTGCAAAATCCTGCAGTCATAGGATGTAGGTTAGAAGGGTGGTTTTCTTTAAGGGGAAGAACTTTCCTCATGGCAAAAGCAGCTGAAGAAAGCGTTATGCTTCTCACAGGGAGATGCAACAGGCATTTGCATGATAGGATTAATGACTGTTCCATAGAAGAACAAACATTTCGTGGGTGAAGAATCGTAAGATGGCATTATTTGCATTAGTCCTGCTTGTAGGTCAACTGCATTTCACGTGGTCTTTTTTTTGAGTGAAACCTAGAAGTGTATTGATTAGAAACTTGCCTTGCATATTCCCTTACTCTGGTGGCTGTGCTGAAATATATTGGTGTTCCACAGACACAAAATGGGGTTCCAGCTTGCAGAGACGGTTTTTCGCGTCCGAGTGTGGGAACAACTTGGAGCAAAGTTGATCAATAATGCTACTTGGTGTTGCAAGGGTGCATTGGGGTGTTAACTGCTTGTAGGCTTCTTTTAGAGACTTTAAAATATCTTAAAAAAACCAAAAAGATGATCCAGAAAAATTGGAAACCACTGATCATCCCCCTAAAGCTGCTTCAGAGCCCCCTGCTAATACTAGTATTAGTAGTTATAATAACTATAATAACTATAGTAACTCGTACTAGTTTCTACAGTGAGCAGTTCGTCATTAATGAAACCTAGAAATCTCTAGGTGATGACTCTGATGATGAGGGTCCATTGGGATGACCCAGGCCGGTAGAACCTTGTTCTTATCTGTCCATCTCAACAACAATGACACTCAGATACCTAAATTTCCAATATATTGAGGAAATAAAAACCCCTGGCTTAATTGTATGTTGAAATACTCTCTGAA
Organism: Ceyx melanurus; assembly: GCA_024611195.1. Classification (NCBI taxonomy): domain Eukaryota; kingdom Metazoa; phylum Chordata; class Aves; order Coraciiformes; family Alcedinidae; genus Ceyx; species Ceyx melanurus. The sequence continues at coordinate 25,650 of JANHGL010007126.1, read as the reverse complement.
ATAGTAGTTATCAGAGTGGGTTTTGGCTGTTCTGTTGTTGCAGACAGCTATAATGTAAGCATTACTATTGTCCCCTATCAAATGAACACTTGGATAAGATATTCTTGTCTTTGAACATCTTTAAACTCTATCAAAACCAGAACTGAGCTAAACAGATCATAATTACTTCATTTTCCAGTCACAGTTTCATCTGATTTCCTATGAATATCTGTAGGGGGATCTTCAGTTACAGCACAGATAACAAGGTTCTATGCATTGTAGCTGAATTGAAGCACCAAAGGACACATTATAAAACTGAAGGAAAACTCATAAGACAATATTGCCTGTTGATTTATTTGCCCTGATACATCTTCTCTTTGCTAGATAACTGATGTGAACCAGGTTTCAAGTAATTAAAAATGTGAGAAAACAAGATTTTTAAAGGACCAATCTTTTTCTCAATTTATTTTAAAAAATACTTCTTTTTTTCTTAACCTTTTTTAATGTTCTGAAAGAACTTTGAATGAATAAACCAGCACAGAGAAACTATTACACAGAATTCTAGCTGCTGCTGCTCATTTCAAGAAACCGGTGGATAAAATAAGGAAATAATATTTTAGCTCAGAAAGAACAGAGGGAAAGATATCTCAAGTTTATTGAGTCAGGTGTAATGACAAAAGATGGGTGAAGCTGCAGCTTCATTTGCTATTTTTCTTGTTATCACTTGGGAAATTATAAAAATCAAGAGTTTATATGATTGAGTTTATAGTAGCAGTCCATTTTATGAAGAATCTGGCAGAATATGGAATATATATATATATAAAACTGGATGGAATTTTATGCACTGTTAAACAGTGTAGAAGCTCTTTAGAAAGCTGTGAAAATGAGTTCTCATCATTAGTGACACATAAACCAACTGCGTAGAGCTTTAGTGGTCTTCTTGTCAACCCTGAAGGAGGAAGGCTCAGAACCCTTGGCCTAGGAACTAACACACTGGAAAACCTGCTGGACTCAGAAAATGTTGTGGGTGTCTTTTATGTTTTTATTTCATGTTGGAAGATTTTTCAGGGCATCTGGGGTTTTTCATAGGAAGGAGTGGAGATGCAAGTTGAGTACAGTCTTTCCACTCTCATTCTGCCTTTTCTGCAGCTTGGACTTTCAGACATGACAGAATGGCAAGGGATTACTACTGATCCTTTCTCTTCCTTCAAATCTCTACAAAAGCATTCCCCAAGTGTTCCACTTGGTGGAAATATTAAGACTGGCAGCTTTAGCAAAGCTCTTCTTTGATAATAACAATCAAATTGCCTTATTCCATTCACACCGTGAAATAAAAAAATAATATGATTTCAAGTTTACAATTGTACTTAATGTCCCTGTATTCCTCACAACTTCCCATAGACCCTGTTTTCCACATATATATGCTATAGATGGCATTATTGTTGGTCTGACATGCTGTGGGTCCTACTCAAACAATTCTAAATCAGTTGGGAACAAATCATGAGAAGAAAAATAATCTGCTGGGGAACATTTTCTGTTGCATGCATGCAAGCATCCTGGCTTCTATCAGCACTAGTGTGTCCAGCAGGACTAGGGCAGGAATAGTTTCCCTGTACTCAATACTGGTGATGCTGCACCTGGAATCCTGGGCTCAGTGTTGGCTCCCTAACTACAAGAAAGATGGTGAGGAGCTGGAGCTTGTCCAGAGAAGGTCAACGAAGCTGAAGGGTCTAGAGCACAAGTCTTGTGAGGAGCAGCTGGTGGACCTGGAGTTGTTGAGCCTAGAGAAAAGCAGGCTCAGGGGAGATCTCATCTTCAAAAACCCCCTGAAATGAGGCTGGTGCCAGGTGGGGTCAGTTTCTTTTCCCAAGGAACAAGTGAGAGAACAAGAGTTCAGGGGAGGTTGAGGTTGGACATGAGGAAAAGATTCTTCATGGAAAGGATTGTCAAGGCCTGTCCAGGCTGCCCAGGACAGTCATGGAGTCCCCACCCTTGAAGGGATTTAGAAGCTGTGTAGATGAGGTGCTGAGTGATGTGGTTTAGTTGTGACCTGGCAGTGGGTTAACAGATGGACCTGATGATCTTGAAGGTCTCTTCCAGACAGAACTATTCTATGATTTTATGATCTGTTTTATTACAAACAATTTTATACATGCATGCACATGCATGAACAGAAATAGGTTTTGTTTTGTCAGAATATGGACTTCCACTCTGAAATTAAAAAAAAAAAGGAGGGTGAATACACTCATAGACAAAAATAAATGGTTAGTAATTTTTTCTTGTTGTTGTTTTCTTTTAATATGCATAAAAAAGGACTTGCTACTTCCTGGACCCTCTTATTTATTTTATCGGGATCTTGCAGTGAAATAATAAGCTAAAGGAGAAAAAAAAATTCTGGCAAACATATTTAGTCCATCCTACTCACTTTGGGTTTCTATCACTGCTGAACACTTAAGAAAATTTGTGTTTATTATCATAGTCTCAGGAGAGGTCCATTTCATTTCCAGAAGCATCCTACAGGACACCCACCATCTAATCCTTCTCAAGTGTCCTTTAGTTCAGTGTAAACAACATAATGCAGGAGATTTATTACACAGTGACAACAGTGAACGGTTGTGATTTTGGTCTCTTCTTTGTCTTGATTGCCATAAAAAGTGAGTCCTGGGACTACTCAGACTGTGCTCTTCCATATAGAAAGACTCGAGTGCTTTTTGCTCTCAAATGAGGTAATTTTACATTTGATAATTCAACCAAAGAAATGCTTTTTCAGCTAGGGGATAGACGTCAGCTGATGTCAGAGAGACTGTGACTAGTGTTACAAATGCATCCTGCTGGGACATGCTCGTACTCTTGCAGTCACTGCAGCACTTCAACAAGATGGTGACATACGAGGCACATATGTATGAAAAGGGCATGAGGGTTCTGATCAACAGTATGTTGAAAAATAATGTATGAATCAGGGTGTACAGAGGTGGCTGAGAAGGTCTGCAGCATCCTGGCCTGTATCAGAAACAGTGGTGCCAGCAGGAGCAGGTCAATGATCATCCCCCTGTACTGGGCACTGGTGAGGCTGCACCTTGAGTACTGTGTCCAGTTTTGGGCACCTCAGTACAAAACAGATGTTGAGCTGCTGGAGTGGGTCCAGAGAAAGACAACAAAGATGGTGAAAGGGGTCTAGAGAACAGGTCCCATGAGGAGTGACTGAGGCAACTGGGGTTATTTAGTCTGAAGCAGGCTGAGGGGAGATCTGCAAATACCTGAAGAGGCTCTAGAGAGGTGGGTGCTAATCTCCTAAGCAACAAGTGACAAGAGAAGTTGAACCATGGGAATTTTAGATTGGACATTAGGAAGATTTTTTTCACTGAGAGAGTTTTTGAACTCTTGAGCAGGCTGTCCAGGGAAGTGGTTGAATCATCATTCCTGGCTGTATTTAGAAGTTGTGTAAGTATGGTGCTTAGGACATGGTACAGCAGTGGACATGTAGAGTAAGGTTATTAGTTGGACTTGAGGATCTTGAAGGTCTTTTCCAAACTAGGTGATTCTATGATTCCAAGATATGTTTTGATTATATGATGTTTTAACAGCTGCCCTTTCTTACTGATGTCTTTGGGGGGTCTATTTGCTGAATTTGTAGTGCTAGATCTCTGCTTCCTTTTTACCCCCTTATTTTATTATTTTTTTTTTACATGGAACTTGGAAGAAGGAATTGCAACAAAGAGGAGAATCAAAACTTGTTCTGTTCCTTCCCCTTGAACAAGTGATTAAAATGCATGTTCTTCACAAAAGACCTTGCTTGTTCTGCTCACAGGTAAGAACATCTTCAGAGTCAAATGTGCCTGTTCATAGATGCTTTGTAATAGCCCACTTGCTTCTGTTCCTTCCTCTCCTTAACAGTCCATGAAGAACCTGAGCATCTGTGAAAGCTGTGTCCTTCTGAAGCCTCTTGCTCCCTGTAGCGTGGATCCCTCTGATGTTTCAGCCCTTGACTCTGTCACTATGAACAGCAGATAATAAAATCCAAGTTGCCTTTCCAGAAAAGTCACAGCTCACTGATCTCTTTAGGAACATACCTTATTCTTTCTCAGCAGGTCCTTTGGCTCTGGCCCTTGAAGCTGTTTGAAATTCCCTGTCAACTCAGGAGGGAGGCTGAATGGTGCGATATTTGTTCTCTCCGCATTGCCAGTCTGACAAGTGAACAGCAGTTCACAAGAGTTCAAACATCTGGCAAACAGCTCGCTGCAGTTTTGAGCTGTCACACATTAATAAAACCCAATTGTTCCATCAAGAACATGTTGAGAAGTTTAAAGGAAGAGAAGAGTCAAGGGAAACATGCTAATTAAAAGTATCTATATAGAGTTGTAGTGAATAAAAGATGATAAATTTAACTTTCTTGAAGGTAAATCTATGTTACAGTATCTATGTGCAGTGCACCAAAGAGATGCCTTGAATTTTGCCCTGCAAGAGTGAGAGATGAGGGGGCTCATGCCCTGGGTGTGCCTGGACAGGATGAAGGATTGGGAAAGTAGAGCTTGTTTTTCCTGTTTCTGCTGTGAGAAGTGGGGAACCCAAATGCTCATCATCCTATGTGGCCTAAGATATTTCTTATCAGCAGTAGCTGCTCCAGGGACATGACAAGGGGCATCAAGACTAGGACCATTTTGCATTCTGCTGGTCTGGGTGAATACCTCCTGCTGTCCACCTAGAGCTATCCCCAGTGGTGAGCAACTAGAAATAAAGCCTGCACAACAGGTCTGAATTATCAGAGGATTTCAGGTAAGAAATAAATATCTTTTGGAGGCCAGAAATGGGCAAGGTATCTCTAAAACTTTGGATCATGATCTGAAACTGTGGTTTATAGCAACTGATAGGAATTTTGTGACAGTTTTACTTACAACCATTTTAATTGGGAACAAGTTGCATGTATTACAAATAGCAACACAGGTCAGTGTGCTTGCCAGATAGGGGGGACATGCTATGGAGACAGGTTAGATAGACATGCAAGGTAATGAATGACTTAGAGATTTCTTTGGAGGCATCATACGGAAACTTAGGTCATTATTACAAGTGTACTAGTGCTGAGAACAGAGGCATATGCTTCAATAAGGTCTTGCCACATATTTTTTTAAAAGCAGTTTAAAATTAATGTGCAGAATAAGATTTTTATATTTCTATTTATTTTATTTTGTCTGCATCCTTAATCTGAGACATGCCATTGTGTCTGATTAAGAGATTTCTAAAATCCTTGTCCAGATTCCTTTTGGGTCTGTGAGTCAGGAACCCCTCACAGCTGACACCTTTTAAGATGTTGTCTACTTTGTGCCATTTTTAAGACTGATGATATTTGTTTGGAGAGATCTTAGTTCAAAAAGTACTGCAAGATGTGGCCTCAAGTAGAGGTTCATATTGTTATTTGGCTGGAGTCCATGTTTCAGAGCTGTAACAACTTCACTGCAACAACAGAATTCATCTTCTTCTGTTGAGTTTCATTTCTGAGCTGCTTTCAGGTAGACCACTCTTTCTGATGTCACTGGTACGTTCACTGGATGACACAAATAACAAAAGGGTGGCTTCACCTCCTGAGACATCTCCTGGGAAGATAGGAGGACTGGGTTGCTCCAGCCCATTTTATATGTGATATCTTAAAAATCTTGGTGTTATGTTGGGGTTACTCAGAGAGGGGGCCCAGGTACTGCTGCAGACAGAAGCTCTTGCCTTGGCCGTCTGGGTTCTGTTGGGCTGGAAATGCAGTGTAGGAGGCCTGTAGGCAGATACAGCATTTACAACTGGGAAGTACAGAAACCAGGTGGTGGTGACCATACTTGTATGCTGGGAAACCTGCCTCTAATCTCTGATGCACATGGGGACTTAGAGGCCTTGATCACAAGCCTATTTCTTATGAGGTCTAATCTCCAACATCGTGGGCAGCTACATGTTTTAAAGCACTCTACCTGCCTAGTTCTCAAAAACTAAACAGGAGTTTGTATTTTTCATCATTTGCCTTGTCAGATTTTAGTCCATCTGTCCATTGCTGCAGCTGATCTTCTGCATCCGTTCAGTAGATGTTTGCTGAATTGCTGGTTGAAGATTAAGTGCTTAGATGTAGAAAGAAGGATACACTTCTTCTTGGAGAGGCTTGCTGTCAGCCTTCCCATTGTTAACCCTGTGTGTCTGCTCCAGCATTTAAGACAGCTGCGTGTGGCATTTTCACCATGAGCTTTTCAAGGCTTTTCAGATGCTTGGTGGAGAGGCTGCTGGAGTGAGGTGGTGGCACAGTTGTTTCAGGCCTGTTGGGAAACAGAAGTTGTGTGTTTGATGTGGGGAGAGTCCAAAGCCTGAAGCACCTGTCCTGCTTGTGGGTGGCCCTCTGCAGCGTGGCTAGGATGTGCCAGTGGCAAGGTGGTCTGAGTGGAAGGAAATGGCTGAATATATCAAATACTATTGCAAACAGTTAGGACAGGAGATGCTCTATTTGTTCCTCAGCTTTATAAAAATTTTCTGCACAGTAGCCCAGATGATTATTATATGCCTGAGGTGAAAATATACTGTGAACAGCTATGGTTTCACAACAATGTAGATTGTTGTGACACTGTAGGCCCCCCCCGTCAGTCATCAAAAGGGAAGGGCGACCAACAACTCGAATTGTTCTGTTTTGCTGCTCAACATGACTGTTTTGCATTGCTGTTTACATTCTATACAGATATATACCTAGATATATATTCTTTAATAAAATTATTGTGTCCTTATAAGCCTTCTGGTCTTGCATTGCTAAATTTAAGATAATATCTGTCCAAACAAGGACAGTAGGGTAAAAGAACAACGTGGGTGAAAGTTACTCAACAACAGCAGACTTCTGAGATCTTGAAAGCCCAGTTCTTTCTATAACAATAATGAAATTTCTTTACAGAGAGGGTGGTTAGGCATTGGAATGGGCTGCCCAGGGAGGTGGTGGAGTCCCCATCCCTGGAGGTGTTTAAAAACTGTGTGGATGTGGTGCTGGGGGACATTGTTTAGGGACCCTGGCAGTGCAGGGTGAACGGTTGGACTTGATGATCTTAAAGGTCTCTTCCAAATGATTCTACAATTCGATGATAATAATAATATAATTGTTGATGACATAAAGTTCTTATAAGGTGTTTGTAAGGTGATTATATTCAAGTGTCCCAACAATTCTTTATTATGCTATGTCTATAGCAATGCTTAAATCACAACTTTTGGAGCATTGGAAAATATATTTAACAAAGTATCAATAGAAGTTAATATGTAAAATGCATATAATAAAAAACTGGGAAAAGAAAGCATGTGAAAAGATGAAACTTACTATCTAGAATAAATGAGCTGACAGAACATCTTCTAAGAAATCAGTACTGTGTAGGCAGCCTCATCATTTTTTAATGAAATTACTTGTATTGCCATTCTTGAGACTTAAGGTTGCCATATGCTTCAAGGTTTTATTATCCATCATGAATTATTTCCAGGCAAGACTTCGCACTATAAATCTGGGAGACAAAAAGACTAAAAATATGGCCTATGCTATATTGTATATTTGGTTCCATCTTGAAATATGTAAGCAAAACATGGGAAACTGTTAGTAACCAGTTATAAATTTAATGGATCACAGTCATTTTAAAGAACTCAGACTTGGCAGAACATGTGCTTTCACTGTCACAAAGCTAAAAGGAAAGTAATGCCTTGGAATCCCAAAGGATCAAAATAATTTCAAGCATTAGGGTATAAAAATAAATTTATTTGCAATTTAGGGAAGGGTGACTGTTCTGTTAAAATCCCCATAATGTAGGCAAGTGTATCTCTATAGATTCAAGATTATGCAGAGAAGGCCTGCTCATAGTTGAAATCAAGGAGTTGTATTTTCCTCTGATAAAATGATATAGGTCTGGTGATTTCAGTCTGTGATGTCCAGAAAGTAGCAATAGAATTGAGGTTTAAAAGGTTAAAACTTGGAATTTAAGTTCTCTTGGAATTTAATTTCCTGTCCTTCTAATTGTTTGTGATTTCCTCTAGAGTATAGGAATATTTATAATAATATTATCCAATGACATAACATAGAAAAAAATCTTAATATCAACGATATAATATAAACAATATAAATACATACTAAATATAACATTAGCATACAATAAATAATAACTACTGAAATACTTGACTGGTAGTCTCAGCTCAGGGAAGCTGGTAACAGTTTTCTGGATGTTTCTAAAGCAAAGGTATCTAAAAGCACATCAGGTGAAAAAGAAAGTAGAAAATGAAGCAGAGATAAGGGACTCAAAACAATTTCAGATCAACATGCTAATGTTATGTCCTGGATCTAGTAAGACTCACCCTGCTGATAAAAAAGTAAATGGGAAATAGATTTGGGAAGGCAAATCCAAGATGAAATTTGGTGTTATTTTTTTAGGAAGTAGGTGTGTGTAGACAGAACTTGCCCCTCACCCACCACATATCCCCTGCAGACAGGTATCCCATAAAGGTTGACATATTTCCTATAGAAATCAATACCACTGTTCAACATGCAGAAGTTTATTATCATCATTTTAGCATAATATCATTGGCTTACCCTTTTATTATTGTCTCAGGAATTCCTGGCCTCCCCTTCAACTCCTTCATCTTGGGCTCACAACAGTGGTTGGTTTTGTTATATACAGCAGCCATACATTTGCATTTGTGTCTATGTGACCCTTCCCAGGCCCCAGCAGTGGCCAGGTAGGCAGGAACTGCTGCCAGTGGGAGGAAGACCTTCTGCAGGCACCCCCAGCAGTGCCTCTGCCATGCTCCTTTTCCATCCACTCAGTCTCACTCTTACACCCACATACATTTTTGTCCCTCTGGGAGTGTCAAATCACAAATTAATTGTGTGTGTCATCCTTTTCTCACTGAGGGTGTGAAAACCCCTGACAGAGATAGAAGGAGAATATTAAATGACTATTGACAATTACTTTTTGGAAGTTTTTCCTGGCTATACACACAAGATTCATTTAATCAAATTTTGTACCCATCGTTTTGGTGAATCCTCGCTTTCCTTAAATTAAACGGTGTGAATCTTCCTTTTTGAGAAGATGAGGTGTCACTCAACCCTTGGAAGGAGTAAATACCAGAAGGGTTATTGCTTGCATCACTCCGAGAAGAAACTGCAGGTTCTGAAGTGTGTCTTTGTTATAACTCCAGCTGGATGGGTCAGTGACCGCTTGTCTGCTCTACCATAGATTGATAAAAGGGATTTTAAGCACTTAATGGCCAGTTAGTGCAATAAAAATAGCACGAGATTAAAAGGTCCTGCTCTTATGGCGTGAAAAAAAACCCCCACTATTTTAAACTGTGTCAAACAACACAAGTATAAACCATTAGGGGGAACCCCTGAGATACAGAACCAGTTGTAAACAGATATGCTGCAGTATTTTTATATTACCTTTGACAGAAATATAACCAAAGCAACATACCTTACATTTTTAATCAATTTTCCATTTTACAGCCTCATTTTCAGAAGCAGAGCTGGAGTTGTGCATAGCCATCGCTTCTGCACTGTGGAATGACTTCTTATATTTTCTTTTCTGTAACAAAAGTTGTAACTAGTAAATGCGTCATACTGATTTGGTACTGATTAATATATAGTTGTTAAGCATGTTTTGATACAGAGAAAATCTTGACATCATATTAAAATATAAGTAGACAGAGAAAGAGCTCCCCTTGTCTGAGCAGCATGTGTTGTTTGACGGAGCTCAGAGCCAAGTGCTCTGCACTTAATGCCACGGCCTCTCATCTCAGGTTCACGTGGTGTGTTCAGCCCAATAAGGGCTCTCAGTGACGTAGCAGGGTCAGGAATTAGTAAGGCTGAAGGATAAATTCCATATATACTGGGAAAAGGTAGCTCAGACCAGAGAAGATTTAAAAGCATAGAATCATAGAAACATTTCAGCTGAAAAAGACCTTTATCATTGAGCCCAACCATTAACCTAATACAGCCAATCCCACCACTAAACCTTGTGCCTCACCACCTCATATACAGGTCTTTTAAATACCTCCAGGGATGATGACACTGCCACTTCCCTGGACATCCTATTCCACTGCTTATCAGCCCTTACAGTGAAGAAGTTTTTCCTAATATCCAACCTAATCCTCCCTTGGTGCAACTTCAGGCCAATTCCTCTTTCCTTATCACTTGCTAATTAGGAGAAGAGACTGACTCTTACCTCATTCCGACCTCCTTTCTGGGAGTTGTAGAGAGCAAAAAGCTCTCCCCCGAGTCTTCTCCAGGCTAAACAAGTTCAGTTGCCACAGTCAACTCCTCATAAGACCTGTGCTCTAGACCCTTCACCAGCTCTGTTGCCTTTCTTTGGACACACTCCAGCACCTCAGTGTCCTCCTTGGAGTGAGGGGCCCAAAGCTGCACCCAGTATTGAGGTGTTGTCTCATCAGTGCCTGGTACAGGGGAAAAATTTAATGGAAGGCAAAATTACTTGAAAGGCTGATCCTGCAGCCTTGGCAGGCTCAGAAATCGGAGGAAGGTCTCTCTCTTGAAGGACACAGACATTCCTGCTTTCTAATGGCCGCTTTTTTTCTTCCTGATTGGTGCACAACTGATGCCATGTACTTGCTGTCACAGTCCTTGTTACCACTAAGCATGCAAGCCACCTTTCTGAAGGGTTTGCAAGGTATAATATTGTCTGCTCAAGCTTCATGGTTAAATTATGATTTGTCTACTCATGTTTTGCTGTTGGGTTAAATATCCTCTGTAGTTTCGTCTGTGCAAAACCTAGCTATCCACTTCATTAGATCAGTTCCTCAAAACCAGGAGTTCACTGGGATCACTGACCACAGCATGGCAGCCCATTGGTGTGATGGACATGGGTTATCATTTCCCACCTACTCTTTCTGTTTTGATCTATCTGTCATTAAAACTATTTATAACCTGTTAAAGTGTATATATAATCTCCCAAACTTTATCAATATTTCAAGTTTTACTGAGTGTTCCTACTTTAATTCACTAGTAGAGAAAGGCATCAAACTTTGTTACATATGATACTAGCAGCATTTCAGCCTTGGAGATGAAAACCAGAAACAATTCCAGATGCTAAAAGACACAAGACATTCCATAACCATGGAGCTCATGAAGGAGAGGGCCTAACTCATATTTTGTTTTCTATCTGCAGAAGATATGACGATGCCTTTCCACCATCATCTAGAGAAATATAATATATATTTTAAGAAAATAAAAAATAATACTGATAATTAAACATTATATAAAGCTTTCTGTTAGCATAATTTCAAGATGCAATTTGCTGCAATGTGAAGTTTGTGAACACTACAGAACAGAACATCCCCACCCTTAAGTTGCTCCTAGATGTGAGGAGTTTAAGGGCATGATTTCATGTGACTGTGGTTGCATTTTACACCTGTTTTACGTAAAAACAACCTGCCTTTTGTGTGTACATGTTTAGTCAACTAGATTTTAGAATTTATTTATGAAAATTATTTTCTCTGTTGCCTCCAAAGGTGAGCATACTTGGATAGTTTATTATCACTAAAATTTAACATTCATTCAAGGAAAACAGGCAAGCAGGGTCCTCAGAACTCAGTGATAGTTATTATTTTTGTTGTAAATCTATTTCTTTACCTCTTTTGAAATGATCTGTCCCCTGCCAGGGGCAGTGAAAGCAGTGACCTGAAAGCGTGAGATGTTGATGCCCTGCCAGTGGAGTATTTTTTTTTTTTCTTTTTTCATATTGCTGTGCTGGCATGGACTCAACAGGTACATAAAATACATTCCAACCATTCCACCCTCCAAGTTGGAGTGAAGTATGTTCATTTTCACTCCCTGCACTTGCTGCCTGTTCTTAGTCAGAGAGGCAGAGCTCATGTTGCTGTGCAATCTTCAGCTTCTTTTATGAGCTTAGCTGGAATGCTGCTGGGTATCTTTGTCATTGCAGCCTTTTTAATCTTGTCTTGCAAAACCAGGAGCTCTTTCCTGCCTGAACAGATCATTACCTTACTTTAGGTGAAGTCTCAAATACCCTGAAGTATCTCACAAAGGTTCTCACAATATCCTTTTTCAGCACTTCTTTTTCATTACCACATTTGGTATGCCCTTTTAATTCTGAATATTGGCTAGTGATGTATTTTTTTTATTGTGTAGTGACCAGTTTTTATTTTATTCTGTTTCTTCTTTGAGCAACAATGACAATTAGAAATTGCAAATCAAACCAACAGCTTGCTTTACTGCGGTGAATCATGATGCTTTGTTGGGGCATCTAGTAAAGTGGTTTGGAAGGCTGAAATGCCATTGCCCTGTTGTTTTCAACCTTTAAAAAAAAAAGAAAAATTAATAGCAAACCATAGCATCAGACTCTTAACTCTCCTGAATAGAGCAGAAAATCTGAGATCTAAATTTTATGTACTGCTATGCTGATTGATTATATAACATCTCAGATTTAAACTAATGTACATTTTATGAGCGAACCTAATTTTGAGTGAACCTTTTGACTAGTTCTTCTGTATTTTGAATCTGTCTGGTCTGTTTAAATAACACAATAGTGTTATTAGTGTTCACAGACACCAGCCTATTAAGTGGCCTTTATCATTATAGATTGATTCCCTTGAAGATATTAATAAATTAGTTCTTCACTGGCTTCTTCTTCCACCGTCACTTATGGGAAAAAAGAAGGGCAGAAAGATTAAAGAACAATCTCAAGGTCACACACGTGTTTGATGGTAGAAATTGTACTGCTTTTCTACATCCAGCTTATTGTTTTGAACAAATGGCAAAGCTTTCTCTATGTTTTCATCTGGTGAGATATTTCAAAACAACTTTCAAAGCCTGAGGTGAAATTTTAAATTGTAGTTGTCTGCAGTAGTTGTGCCTCTTCAATGATTTGTTCTTATTAAGTATCACTGGGATGTGCTGTTTTCTCAGAAGCCCCAAACAGCTTTTTGCTGCGGCCTGATCAATGGTACCTTACAAAGCAAATGCTATCTGCACTTAGCAGGACACGAGGAACCTGATGCTGTCTTCCCAGAGTAGATACATGATTTGTCAAGCTCTGTATTAGTTAGTGTATTGTTTGGTTTAGTGGTAGGGATTCAGAAACTTTGGAGCTTATATTAAATAAGACTAAAAAATTGAATTTCCTTGGTTTTGTAAATGAGTGAGATTCCCTGTCAGTCTTTGACTTGACTTGCTAATAAAGGCACCATTCTGTGGATGTTAAAATACTTCTGCATGGAATTTTCCTTCCTGTGGGATCACAAAGGTTCTCACCAGCTGTGACCTTTATGGCATTTGTTTGTAGAACAGTAGAAAGGTGTTTTGACTATGGGTGTTGTGGCACCCCAGCCAATCACTCCAGGGGGTGATTTATCTCTTGTCCAATTACCTTGAAGTTAAAAGAGTATAAGAAGAGCTGTAAATTAATAAATAAAGGCTTCTTGGCGTCATGGTGAAGAAAATTGTCTCTGCCTCGCTCTTTCTCCTCCAGCAACTGGCAGATAAACGACACCGTTCCACTTGTGTCAATTGAGAGAAAAGGCAAGGAAAATGGCAAAAATATTGAAAGGATTATTTCAGATATGGCAAAAGATGACAAACATTGCATTAACATTTACTGAGGAGGCACTTAAGAGATGACAGAAATGTCTTAAAGAAAGCTTAGCTGCTTTCTTTCATTTGTTGCTCATGGCTTTACTACAGTGGGATAGAGTTTGGTGGGTGACCTCATTTAAATCGGGCTGTCAGTCAGATTTCTGTTCACTTTGGTGACTTTTAAATAATTTCCTGAAATGTTCTGTTAACTTTGGTACATCATGTGTAAAAATAAGATGAAGGAAAGTTTCTAAGTCTCAAGAGAGTGTTTCAGTCAAAAAGTTCAGTTAGACTGACAGTCATATGACCTAGGCAAATTCCATGAGCTATCCTCTTTCTGTATCTACTACAAAGAAGTTGCAACAATCCTTCTGCCTTTCTTTCTGTCTGAAACTGCTCATTCCTTTGCTTGTGATAGCTGATATTTGTCATGGTTTAACCCCTGCCATTAGCTAAGTTCCACACAGCCACTCTCTCAATCCACCCCAGTAGGTTGAGGGAGAGAACTGGAAGTGTTAAAGTGAGAAAACTTGTGAATAGAGATAAAACAATTTAATAGGTAATGCAAGCAAAGCAAAAAATTAATTTGCTGCTTCCCATCAGCAGGCAGGTGTTCAGCCATCCCCAGGAAAGCCGGGCTCTGCCACATGTGGTAGTGACTTGGGTAGACAAATGCTATCGCACTCCAAACATCTCCCCCTTCCTTTTTCCTCTCCAGCTTTATATGCTGAGTATGTCATGATGTGGTCTCAAATACCCATTGGTCAGCTGGCATCAGCTGTCCCAGCTGTGTCTCCACCAAGCTTCTTGTGCCCCCTGGTCTACTTGCTGATGGGGCGGGATGAGGAACAGAGGAGGCCTTGACTCTGTGTAAGTGCCTCTCAGAAGTAATGAAAACAGCCCTATCAACGCTGTTTTGAGCACAAATCCAAAACATCCCCATAATAGGTAATATGAAGAAAATGAACTCCATCCCAGATCAAAGTGGTGAAATATTATATTAATCTTCAAAAATGATCATATTGTGGTGAGTTGACCCTGGCCAGCAGCCATATGCCTACTTAGCTTCTTACTCACTCCTGTCTTCTGCAGGATGGGAAGAACATAAAAGGAGAAGACCTGTGCATAGGGATAAGGTGATTTAATAGGGAAAGTAAAAGCTGAGCACAAAGCAAAAAAAATAAAAAAATAAATTAATGTATGCAGGTGGATGTCTGGGTAATTGCAGGGGCTCAGCATGCCTAACAGCTTCTTGGGAAGACAAATGTCATAACTGTGAACATCCCACCCTGCTTCCTCTGTTCCCAGAGGTTTTATCCGTGAGCACATATAGAACGTCCCTTTGGTCAGCTTGGGTCAGGTGTCCCAGCCATGTCCCAGCTCCTCCCAGTGCCTTGGTGCCACACCAGCACTGTTCAGCAACAGCCAAAATAGGGGGGGTGGTACATGCTCACTGTTAGCCCCAGATACAAAGCATAGTGCCATACAAGCTTCTGTGAAGCAGGTTAAATCAATCCCAACCAGAACCAGTACACACATTTTTCACCCACACAAGTGTGCTAGTTGCTTTTCTGAGTATTTTCCATAATACCTTATTCTTATGAATGTCAGTGTTCTATTGATCACTTGAATTGAATAGACTTCAAGAAATTTAATTCTAAGGATAATTGGTTTCACTGGCAAATACCAATTAATCTAGTGCAATTATTTCCAGTGTTCCAAGTCTGAAACCACTCTTCCTTGAATATCATTACTGCTTAATAAATTCCATCCTTTCCTTTTGAACAATATTAAATAATATTTGTGACTGAAGGACTGTTCACATTATACATAATGCCTTATGAAATACTAATTGATGGCTTTGTGTAGTGTCTCAATGAAAACATTTCTTTCTTAGTGCAACATTTTCACTGAACAAATGCTTATTCTTTGCATTTTTGTCTTTGTGAAATAGTATTCTTCCGCTGTGGTATTTTCAGAAAGATTTCAGGTTTGGGGTAATTGCACCATGATCTATGATACTGAATGGCTGAAGCACAAACTGTATAGATGCTGTTTCTATTTTTGCATTGCCTGCAGGCAGTTTTTATAGTTCTCCCCTTAATATACTTCATGCTTCTCTTTTATCCTGTAAGATTTGCTTTATACAAAACATTGTACCCAGCAAACATACTGTATCCAAAAACTGGCTCATCAAACTGATGCTGCTCTGCCTCTTTTAGAAACCAATACTTCAGGTGTGAAGGAAGATGGAATAAAGCCAGGGATCATAAAGAAAAACTGTCTTCCCACTTTTTATTTCTATAAAAAAATTGCAATAGAATTGTTTCTCACTGGAAGTAATAATTCCTAAACTTAAGTGGTGCTAACTGGCATAGAAAAAACAGCAAGATTTAGATTGATTTGGGCTCCCAAGGAGATCTGGTTGTTGAACAGTTTGTGTCTTCTTGGAATTCCTGTCAGTGTATCCAGATGTGCAGGCAGGTTCATTGGATGCAGATTTCCCTTAGTAAATCATCTTGCTTCATGTGTAAACCTGAATGAATTCAAAATTTCTGAGGTGAGAGGGTGGTGTACTGCTCTGAGCAATTGCTGTGATGTCATGGTGGGATGCAGCAGAGGCACACGGCACAACCAGAGTCAGTGTTTGGAAAATGCTTCTGGGTCCCATACTGCATATCCCATCAGGGAACTGACTTCAAACATGTTTGGAAAGAATAACATGAAAAATAGCCTAGAATAAGAACCTGAGAATAAAGCTGGCTATGAGAGACTACCTGAATAGTTTCTGGAGAGATATAGAATGGTTTGGGTTGGAAGGGACCTTAAAGATCATCCAGTTCCAAAACCCCCAGGAGTCTGCAGTAAGGTTTCCCTTGAGCCCCTTCTTCTCCAGGTTGAACAACCCCAACTCTCTCTGCCTGTCCTCATGGGAGAGGTGATCCAGCCCTCTGATCATCTTTGTGCTCTTTCTCTGGGCTTGCCACAGAGAAGCATGTCCTTTTTGTCTTGGGGGCTGCAGAGACACAGCACAGAGGTTGGATTAGATCATCTCTAAGGTCCCTTCCAACCTTAGGCCATTCTAAGAAATTCTAAGAAAGGGCTTAGTGGGTTCCCTTTTCCTAAAGCAGAAATTCCTTCCTCATGAGAGTTCAATAAGAGTTGTATGGAATTATTTTAACTTTGTGAGCTCATTATAATATAGATCATTAAATCCCTAAAGATTTGGCATGCAGTTCAACAGTTCTTTATTTGTCAAATGTATTTAGGAATTCTCCAGAAATACATTTTTGTCTTTCCAGGGTAAGATTAAACAATAAAAGGCAAACTTTATAACCCAGATTTAGCAGATTATTTATGAATGGTAAGGTAGTAGTTCTGCTTTGTGTGGTACTTTAGTTAGAAGCCTGCTTGCTGTGTTTCCCTCTTGCTGTTGTACCCAATGAACAGCTTTTCAGCAGTGGACCAAATGGAGCATATTCTGCTGGTGTATTTTCAGTCTGCATCCACATATCGACAAAACAAAATGCAGCAGCCAGTTGTTTGTGGAAATTTCCTATTGGGATTAGTTCATTGCAGATGCACTCAGTGACACACAAACACAAAGTGTTAAAGAGTTCCACCTACTCCCTCAGAGGTTTAATTCTGGAGTAATTAAGAATGGGGTATATTATCATTCCAGTGACTTGCATGAAATTCCACTGTGTTTCTCTATGGACAAATATATTTTGATTACTTTGGCAAGTTCAATATTAATGAAATGCAAAAGTGTAAATAAATACATTATAAGAGTAAAGAAAAAGTGGATGATTTGAAGCTGAATCCTTTAGTTCACAGATACTATATTTTAGTCAAGCATGCTCTTTTATCTGTACTACAGTTGTGAAAACATCACTATTCATATGCCAATAAGGAGGAAAAAAAGGTTATTTTTTTTAAGTCTCCTTGTGGTACAGAAGGAAGTTTTATAAGTTTTAAAAGAGGAAGATCTAAAAATTTTTTAAATGTTTTCCTGAAGAAGGCTATTGGAAATATATTTGCTAGTAAGAAAACAATCTAGTATTTTAAACATATTGTCAGAATATTACAGGAAAAAAAGGGCAAAAAGTAAATTACTGAGAGCATCTGTGATCTTTTCTTCTTTCTATGACATTGTATTAGAATACACATTTTGAACATATTATGTAAATATTATGAAAACAAGATTAATCTTTCCATAGGATGTAAAGGAGCTTTGGAATAAGATTTGTGTAATGTGCATAGTTTAAGACATTTTTTTGTGAAGAAAATTTCCCACTACATAAACTAAAAAAACCTTAATCTGCCAGCTACGGATTTTAGCTTA
Organism: Ceyx melanurus; assembly: GCA_024611195.1. Classification (NCBI taxonomy): domain Eukaryota; kingdom Metazoa; phylum Chordata; class Aves; order Coraciiformes; family Alcedinidae; genus Ceyx; species Ceyx melanurus. Next base: position 7,741 of record JANHGL010007126.1, on the reverse strand, counting down.
AGGATGTCTTAAAGTCCTTACTAAACAAGGAGTGAAAACGCAGATATTCTTTTATGCACGGGACTGGAATTTAGGCACATGTAAAACCTGAAAGTATTTAGAGGAGTTCAAACCTTGGTGTGAGATTCTGTGTCCCCTTTTTTGTACGTGATGGAAGCATTCATCAGACTTGTGTTCTGGTCGCTGTCAGTCTGTTGCTTATGCAATGGCATGAAGGTTTTACCTGTTCAGAAGCATAAATCTGAAGTGAGCCTACTCCACTACAATCCTCCTGCACCCTCCAGATCTAACAGAACGACGCATTCTTCTACCTCATTAAAGATGTTAATTCAGGAATTACCCTAATCTCATCGCCAATTCACTTTAACAGACCAGAACCATTTAAGTATCTAAAATCAAACTTAATTCTCTTTGAATATCTTTATTATGAAGGCTTTTCATTTTTTCTTGGTCACAATTACCACAACTTTCTACTTGTATTCTCAACCAACACCTGGTATTCTATGCTTGAAGGCATAGAGTTATTTATTTTAAATACTACTATTAATATTTTTATTATTATTTCACAGCTTCTCTTTGCCCATTGTTTTTACCCATAAATTCAGCTCAACAAAGTTTTTGTCTGATGAAAATTTAAAGAAGGACTTCAAATAGGAAAGCAAATTGGTGCAGGAAACACCAGCTTTGTGCAGACACCATGTAAGTAAAAATGTGCTTTGAAGCTACCTGCTTAAGCTTTCTAGCATGCACATGCTTAGCCCTGGGAAGCATTAAAGGGTGAAAGAGCTCCAAAACCAGAGAAGTCAGATGGCAGATAAATATGTGGAAATATTAGAAACCTTTTAAATAGCTCCAGACTGGATTTGCTTAATTGAATGGGAATGTAAGCTTTTCAAGAACAGGAAACAAGACATCTACTGGATGGGAAACTATGTGACAGTGGTTATCCTTGTGTTCAGTGGGAAAAAGACAAATTGTAGAACTTTATGAAAAAAATCTTGAAATATTCTCAGAATTTCTCCATTATTTGTACTGTCATCTATCTGGATCTACTGCTTCGGGGTGTGAAGGAATCAGAAACATTTACCATTGTCCCAGGGTATTTGCTGCTATGGCTCTGTAATGAGTTAGGGCCCAGCTCATCTCCCATCAGACTCATTGGGAAAAGTTTCATTGCCTCGATAGCATGTTAATCAAGCTCTGAGTGCTCAGAGAAGTGGAACAGAAGAGAGCTGAATATATTCTTTCTTATAATGTGGCATTTCTGTACAATGAGGGCAAAAAAGAAAATCACATAGAAAAGATCAGAAACAGATTACATTTTAGGACAAAGAGATAAGATGTGAAAGGTGGCCAAAACAAAAGTAATCCCAAGTATTTTCCAGCCTGAAATAAAGGCTGTTACTATAATGTGCATTCTCTTGAGGTGTACACATGCTTAATGGCTTGGAAAATGCCATTAGAAATTACTATTTCCAGCCTCAAAAACTTGGTCATCTAAAGAGGATTATGAGATTACAGCTTTAAGACAGCTAGAAGAATGGGTTAGATCTCAGCCAGTTGCAGTTTTCATTACTATCATTGTCTCAAGACTGTCCTAAAGTTGAGTCATTTGCTGTTTCTATTAACCCCTTAATCTGAGAAGTGAATGTCAATTTAGTCTTGTCAGGTTCATATCTCAGGGAGTGGTTATGCTACTGACCACTGGTTTCTTTGTTCTTTTCCTCATCATTTTGATTGTTTTGCCACTTTCTGCTTTCTTCCATCTACCTGGTTAGGCATTTTAGGAATGTGGAGTATCTACCCATATTCAGTGTATGGTGGTTCTTTGTATGGTATATAAAGAAATATTTTTTATTCCCATTTGACAGTGATAGATCCACACTGCCCTTGAGTGGCAGAGATGAGAATGATTATATGATAACCCACACACGGGGCCATCCCTGAAGCAGGACTTCCATGTGGGTGTGGGTGATCATCCTGCTGCTACTGAACATCCTACTGAGTCCCTGAGCTGTGTGACATTCTGTGTGCTTCCAAAGCTGACTTCTGCAGTCTCAGCCTCTTATAGGCAATGAAGGGTCAGCAAAGGAAAGCTCAACCACAGCACATTCCTGCAATGGATAAAGTTGCTTTCCCTCCACTGACCACGGTTGCTAGGGGCATACAGAAGGTATCTGACCTCTCGTATCACTTACTCTGTCCTCAGGAAAAAGAGGGGAGAACAGCATTATTTTCCCCAGCACTCATTCTATATTGTAATCTCACAGCCTTCCCTGGCTGGTGCTCCTGCCTTCTGGAAAGTGGGACAGAAAGTCTGAAGAAGCAGCCGAGAGACAAATGTATTTAGAAAGTTTGGAAGAAGCAGTTTTCCAGTCAAAAGAATAATACAAATGTGTTAGTGTTTAATGAGTTACTAAGTCAAAAAATCTGGAGGTAATTTGAATAACCAGCAAGATGACATCCTAAGGGAAATAAAGTACTTACAGGAGTGACAGGAGGAAAAGGTTTTTACAAATTCTTTTAAAATAATCTTACCATTAAATGGCAGAAATATGCCACTCACAAATCAATCAAAATTTTTTAATATACATGAGGACATACTGTAGGGAAATACCTAGCATAGAAGAAAAGAGCAATGCTTTGTGTTACATATTAGAGATAAGGCTTCAATTTTTCACAGGAAGAATTCTTTCTCTGTATTTGCTTTTCCAGAAGAATCTCAGGTATTGTATCTAAGAACACAGAAATAATAACTCCAGCAACATCATTTTTGCCTGTTACTAAAGAAAGGAAAATAAAGAAGATGTCTGCCTTTCTTTTGAGGAAATAAAAGGATGAAAATGATGCTCAGGTTGTCTTGAGGTGCATGTAGTGCTGCTGAGGGGTTGCAAGTGCACGTGTAACCCCTTGATCTTGCATGTTTGACACTGAGCTTCCAAATGCGTAAGTCCCTGTAATGAATTAAAACTGTTATCTGGTTTAATTTACATCAGCTACATAAAGAATGGAGGGTTGCTGATTCAGGAAATGTCAGGCACAGAGGACACCAAGTTGTATTTTCCTGTCTTTGACAGTGTAAAGAATCTTGAGGGCAACCTCACTTCTCTGCACTACTGCTGAAGACAACAGGCAACTTGGTGAGGTGCGTTCTTGTCTAAAAGTGAGAGGGTATGTAGAAGTGGAACAAGAATGAAAACAAAGTAAGCATCAAAATGGTGGGCTTGAAACACTGTAGGTGCTCCCAACACAGGGAAAACAAAAGCAGAAAGCCAACAGACATTCACAGAATGTCAGGGTCTGGAAGGGACCTTGAAAGATCATCTAGTCCAACCCCCTTGCCAGAGAAGGGTCACCCAGATCAGATCACACAGGAACATGTCCAGGCAGGTGTTGAATGTCTCCAGAGCAGGAGACTCCACAACCTCCCTGGGCAGCCCCTGCCAGTGTCTGTCACTCTCACAGTGAAAAAATTCCTCCTCATGTTTACATGAAACTTCCTATGCCTCAGCTTCCACCCACTGCCCCTTGTCCTGTCATTGGGCATCACCGAGAAGAGCCTGGCTCCATCCTCCTGCCACTCACCCTTTATATATTTATAGACACCGATGAAGTCCCCCCTCACTCTCCTTTTCTCCAAGCTAAAGAGCCCCAGCTCTCTCAGCCTTTCCTCATAAGGGAGACGCTCCACTCCCTTCAGCATCTTTGTGGCTCTTTGTGATTCATGAATATTCATATGCATACAGGAGAATTAAATACTTGCAAACACTTGGTAGCTTTTTCTTTTCAGTGTGAGAGAAGAAACAAACATGAAGTGAGGAAAAAGACCACAAATGTGCTGTTGACATCCTCAGTTGTTGTGATTGGTACCTGGTGGGCATGATCCATATGGAGCATAAGCAAGTTCTTTAAGCACCAGGACTATATTTGTAAGAGCTATACGGAACCAAGAGTGGCAGCTGCAGTGACAGCAGATGTTTTACTGTACTTTTAATTGTGACTACTGCAGTGGCATAAGACTGAAAATACTTGGCTATACTGAGACTGCAGCAATGTTACTAATTTATCTCCAGAGTCGCACGAGTAGTAATTATACTCCTCATGTATATTAATCTCTTGTCCTGTTGGGACAGAAATTCTACCTTGCACATTTCTGTGACATGCTTATTCTGAACAAAATCTTCTGTTCCACATGCTGCTTTATGCTTATTATTCTGTGGAAAAATGTCTATTTAGTTGGACAGAAGTTAATTTTGATTTTTGAGGGTTGATCCGGATTAGAAATTAGGAAGAAGTTTTTCACTCTGGAACATCTTGGCCAGGGAGGATGTAGATGCCCCAGCACTGGATGTGTTCAAGACCAAGCTGGATGGGGCTTTGAGCAGCCTGGTCTGGTGGAGGGGGTCCCTGGCTATGCCAGAGGGGTTGCGAGTAGATGATCGTTAAGGTCCAACCCAAACCATTTTATAATCTCCAGCTACAAAGCATGTCTGCTGAGTTTTATAGAAGTACAAACAGGTCAGTACTAGGTCCCAAATCTTGTGAAAATGTGTTTTTTTTTTCTGATGGGGTACAGGGATCTGGTAAATAGTATCTCTCTTATAGAGTATCTGACTTTGAGCTGACAGAGTGAGTCATTGCATGTTGCTTCTATCAGCTTCACACATTCATGCAGTCTTGTGGTTTTCCGATAGTTTAATACTATACAGAAAAGGAATCTTAAAAACCTACCATAAGGGATTACGGTGAAAAGTTCACAACAGCCTTTTCACTGAGGCTCCAGAATTGTTCACCAGCATTTTTTGTGTTTCACAATACCATGTGAAACACCGTAATTTTAGTCACTAGAAAAGTCTGGAGAAGATTTCAGTGATTTTCTCAGCTTAACACAATATACTGACCCATGATTCCTGAAGCTCATTCAGCAAAATGCCATTATCTACATTGATACAAACTCTCAAAATATACAGTTGCTGAAGTAAGAAAGGGATTTTATGTGATAGGCAGAAATGCCAGAAGGTTGAAAAGGTTTTTGTTGCTCTTGTGAGAGTGAGTGAGGAGCTGGAGAGGATGTTGTAGCATTGCAAGTGGGAACTGAAGTCACAGAGGATGGTGAAAGAGCTGAGGCATTAAATAAGTACTTTACAAGGAAGAACACTAGAAGATGTGCCAGATGAAACTGGCTGTTGTATCTACTATCACGGTTGACTTCAGAGTTAGTGAGGCACAGATATTGAATAAGTTAAAAGGAGTTGAAATCAACAAATCATCCATGCCGCATGCAACCTCGGGGCTTTCAAATGAGATTGGAATAGTACCCAGCTCAGGTAGGCTGGGCTTAACTCAGCAGCTACAAATGCCAAATTCAAAAATAATGAAAACAGAGAAAACTGCTATAGACCAAATACTGTAAACTCTTAATTCCAACCATGTAACTACAGAAAGGCCCCACCAAGTCAGATTCGACATTTGTTTTCCCTTAGTAGAGGATTTTATTTACATACTTATCTCAGCATGTTGACTCACATGAAACATATGTTTCCATATGCATGCACATTTTAAGATATAAATGCGCCTTTTGGTAGCAAAGCATCAGTAGTGAGCTTTGTGACACATACCGTGTGATGTGCATTGTGTCAGCCATGTCATTATTATGTTACGCAAAGCAAAACTGAATTAAACAGCAGGGAAGTGGCTCTCTAATTCTCCTGTGATGTTTTCTTCCTTTTTTTCATTGCCTTTCCCTTTAGTGGGGAGGGAGAGGGGAGGAAATCAAAGAATCAGTCTCAGAAGTGTACCTGCCATTTCCTTGGAAGGAAAGAAACACTCCCTAGGAATGATCCTTGTCCCCTGTGGCACGGAATTTGTCAAACATGTCTTTCCCTGAGAAAAAGCCCCCTGTGCTTCCTCAGTTCCTTAGTGATTCTTGCTAAGGAAAAACAAGCAGGTGGCTTACTCACCACTTTTCATAAGACACTTGAGTGTCTTTTGTGCGGCTGGCCGCGGTAGCCTGGAAGATCCAGCTCTTCTTCCCTTTTTCCATTGTATTTGTCTGCATGCAATAATAAAGTAAATCATCCTTCATTCAGATGCCAAAGGTATAGAAAGATGTCTTCTAAGGGGGTTGTGTTTTAATACATCTTGAAATTTCTCTTCCCTTGTTGATTTTAATGGCAGTAGAAAGAGGAGGGCAAGTGAATACATAGCCACATAGCTGGCAGATGCTGGCTGAACTATAAATACAGTGGCAATTAGGGTTTTGTGTAATGCAAAGGAATGCCTTGCAGAGCACCAGTGTATACAGCAGAGATTTCCTCTGAGTGCCCACAGCACAGCTAATTAGAAACATTATCCTTCCTTATATAGCTGTTCATCTTGTAGACCTTATTTACCCTAGTGGGCTCACTCTTGTGAATATGAGCTGTAAGTTAAGGTCTGTAATGACTTGTGCTTCAAGTTCAAGCTCATATATGTGATGGAAGTATGATATTTTTGTTGTTTCATATTGTCATAGAAAAAATGAGCAGACCATTTTCACACAAAAAAGTAGTGGCTAAGACATCACTGAACTTTTTTTGACATAACAGCTACTGTTAACTTCTACTGAAAAAATCCTTTCAAAACAAACATTAATGATAAAGTGCAAGGCCAGTTTGGTGCCAGAATCATCAATAAAAAGAACTGGATATATCAATCTTACATTTGAACAAAGCATTTTTCTCCTTGAAATGCTAACAATTTATTCAATAAAATTTAATCTCTCCTGCTTAAAAAACCTTTTAGTGCAATGAAAGTGTTCATTTTTCATCAGAAAACATACATTTTCAGTCCAAATTGAGATTTCCACGGGAAATGTGTTTTCACTTCAAAACGTAGCTGTTCTTTTCCTAAAATATTTTAGTCAATGTATTTTCACAGCTCTAGTAATGGAAAAATTGTGAGGATTATTCTGAAGCATTTCTGACTGTTTTCCTTAATTTTGCAAATTTAAAGGAGAAAGCATCAAAAGTATAGGCAGATATATGTAAGTTTATGTACATAGTTATATACAGATTATATTTTCTCCGATTATACTGCCTTGTCCATGGTGAATCATCCTTATTCTCTGGGGGAAAACAGGATAAAAATGCAAGATCAGTACAAAATGGGAAGTTTCAGTCTATTGTCTGATCTCCAGCCCCTTTTTCAGAACATATTATTTTTTTTAACTAGATATATAAACCAAAGGAGAAACAGCGGAAATCCTTGCATATATATGTGTGTGTGTGTGTGAGTATATATATATAAATATATAAAAGACTTGGACATGCACATTATTTTTCAGAACTATTGACATTATGGTACATCTCTTATGCCTTACATTATATAAGCCAGAAACAGAAAGACAAGCCATGCTCCAAATAAGTTGGTACATCCTGTTTAAATTTAAGATACAAAAAATCACGAATATAACATGATTAATTTGTATGAGGTGAGGATTTTTGGATTAGAGTATACAAGGTCTTTTGGATGTTATAAAATTACTGTAATTTTTCAGCAACTCAGGTATGAATTGGGTATCTGCACATTTCATAGGCTTAATACTTTTTTTTTTTTAAGCAAAATTTGAGGCCATTTTCTTCCTACTCATTAAAGAAGAATAAAGAATATTAAGAAAAAGACCGTTTTCACAGAATCACAGAATCACAGATATTAGGGGCTGGAAGGGACCTAGAAGATCATCTAGTCCAACCCCCCTGCC
>JANHGL010007125.1:0-33276 GCA_024611195.1 Ceyx melanurus | reverse complement strand
ATAAATATATAGTATTATATATATTTTTAAGTCTTTCATGCTACATCAGCAACTTCTCTTAGTCTTACTGGTAAGAACAGTAGATAGTTTAGGTTATGTGGTGTGGTGACTAACTGCCAACAAAGGCATTTTAAAATTACCTGGAAAAAAAATTACCTGGCACCCTGACAAGCCAATACACAAAACAGATGAGCACAATCCTTTCTCAAAAGAGGGAATAAAAATGAATAATGAAAATCCCTCTGGGGAAGAAATTCATGCTGTAATTAAAGCAGCACTAAAATATTAAGGCAAACTACTAAAAATACACACAGACTTGCTAGGCCCAGACATGAACTTGGAGATGCTAAAACAAATAAAAGATATTTTGGAGCATGAACGCAAGGTGTTGGGATATGGTAAGAAGAGAAACATCATTCTGGGCATGATCCCCATCAGAGAGAGGTCAGGGAAGATTAGTCTCTTGATTCTGAACACCTGAAGAGATGACTTGATGAATACTTGAAGAAATAATAATACTATGATATATATATATATTGATTAAGCTTAAAAACAGGTAATTAAGTCTGCAGATGACTGGAAGCTAGGAAGGGTTGGCAAGTACCACAAGAAAAAGGATTATAATTTGAAAGTAGGGTGTCTGAAATCACAAGCCAAAATTCATTAATAAGGAATATCCTATGATTAGGATGTACAGGTCAAACATGTCGACACAAAATAAGGAGTTAACATGTAGGGGCAGCAATGCAGAAGGAAAAAGGTGTGTGGATGACACCGAACCACAAACTGAGTCAATCATTCCATGTTAAATGTTACTCAAATATGTATGACAGGCATGTTGTGTGAGACATAGCTTGTGACTAATTTGCCCTTCTAGCCTCTGAGTTTCACCTCAAGTTTCAAATTGTGCTGTGAGCACTACCAAAAATAAAAATATGCTGAAAAAAGTGTTCAGAGAAGACCAGTGGAAGTTATCAAAATGAGAATGAGCTTGAAATGGAGTGGAGTGGAAGACTGAAGGATTTGGTGTAGAGTAAAGAATGTGTTAACAATCTTCTGGTAAATAAAAGAGTATAGGGATCATACTTACACCTGACAACTTGTGAGTAGGACAGAAAGTTACTGGTTAAATTCAAAGCAAGGAAAATGTAGTCTAAAAGTAAGGACAAGTTTCCAAATTCTCACTGTCCTACTACATCTCCTCCTCCTGCCTTATCAGTTCCAAGCTCTCCTTCATTTTCAGTCTTGAATTTTAACACATGCCAGGTAAAAGTAAGTAAGTAGCAGTATTTGGCATCCTTATATTTATCTCTGTTTGAACTGCAGTGTGAAATCACCTCCAATAATGTCCTAAACTGTCTTGTTAGGTTGTAGATGTCACTGCAGAGAAATATGAGTATCCATATCATAAGCCAGCAGACAAATGTGCAGCACAAGTGAGGGTCAAGAAAGAGGTGTGCATAAGAAACAAGCTTTGGAGTGAGTGGAGCGAACCAGTATTTATTGACAATGGTAAGTTATCATGTATTTACTATTCATAACCCTCATCATTGGATATGTGATTACCATTCAACATATTAATTTCATTATTGTGTCATTATCCTCCCTTTTGTACCATAACAGTACCTAGAGGTCATGTCAGACCCACACAGCTCTAGGTGCTGCCAGGAAAGACAGTCCTTGGACAAATGTGTTGAACTCCTTAATCCAAAAGGAGTCTAGCACAGGGCTGTTTTCCTGAGGGAAATCACATCTGATTCTTGACAGCCTTTAGAAAACAATAACAGCAGTCAAAAAGCTCAAAACATCCTTCTGACTGCCCTTCAGTGGACAGCCTAAGCACCTCTACAAACGCTTTCCAGTGGAGTTAGTAAGCCAAGAAACCCACAAAAGTCCCTAAGGACTAAATCTAACATTTATTTTAATACATCAGAGGAATGATTTCTTAATCTGAGGTAGGATATGGTTTAGTTCTCATTTAAATGTGTGTACTCTGGCTCCTACAGCTCGCTCAGCATAAACTAAACAAGGGCATTGCAATACTTCTCCTTCACCTTCTATGACTAGATTTTAACACTCATGTGCTAACAAGGGAAATGTGCTTTCTGTGCTGAGAAAAATGCCCTCAAACACAGCAGTTTCCTGATGTCAGGTAAAGGGTAAGTAGAATACTGGAGTGACAGTATATTTATGGGGAGAAAGTGGTGCATATAGTTGTCTCTGGATGTCAACATGAAAAAAAAAGTATAATGTTATTGACCATGAAACATATCAAGAAAAAAAAAATTAATGCAACAGATTATTTATATTAAAATAGGTATTTTTGATCTATTGAGCTTCAAGTACATAATTATCTGAAGGCATAGGAAACACAAAGCCAGACATTATAATTTTTGCAGTGGATTGAATGTAAATTCAGTATAGGATGTTGCTTGCCTTGCTCTATCAGCTGCCTGACCATATCCCACTGATCTGCTGGTACCTCTCAGCTGTCACCTTTTTTGGCTCAGATTCATTCATTTCAAAAGCATTTCACCTGTGGAGAGGTTGGCCAAGGCTCTGAGCAGCTTGGTCTAGTTGAGGGTGTCCCTGCTCCTTGCAGGGGGGCTGCACTAGATGCCCTTTGGAGCTCCCTTCCAGCCCTAAACATCCTCTGATGTGTAGACAGTGAAGGGAGGGGAAATTAGAGGGGCTCCTCCTGGAGGGTTAATATAGATTTACTGTCTCCCTGTCAGCCTCTCACCAGAAGGAGGAAACAGAGCCATAAGTGCTATTTTCAGGGTAGCAAACCTTGCTCTGAGCAGCTGCAACTCTTCTTTGACTGTTTTCAACACTGCTGCTTTTCCAGCTTCCTCTACAGCTGTTGTTGAGGACAAACAATCACAGCACATTTCCTCCACCTCAGAAAAGTTTATGGCAGACGAGACTGCCTTTATCAATAAGCTGTAAGCATGTGCTCAGTGAAGTGTGTTGATTTACCCCTGGACCATAATGGCACACATGCACAAATTCATGTGATGCAGCAGCTTCCCTTCTTGGAGAGGATCAGTGGCTTTTGTAAAATCCAAATTTCAGTATATTACCTGCTCAGGCAAACCTCTTTAAATATCTCCTTTGATGGCTGGAAAATATTTCTGGCCATTTTATTTTTTATTCTGTTGAAATCAGTCTACTTCTAATTGGGAGCATGTCTAAGTGGACATTATGAATTTTATTACTGCCTAGATTGAAAAAAACCACCCTGATGTTAGCAGTATTGTTCATGGTAATTCCATTAAAGTCACATACCTAATATCAGGGACATGGTGAATTGGAAAAAAAAAATGTTTATATATATATATATATGTGGAGTAATCTGAAAAGTTATAAAATACCTTTTGGTATTTTTATTTTGGAATGTGTCGATTTTTCTACTGAAAGTCTTGAGGGAGCATGCAATTACCTGCTTAATATTTGCTTGTACATGGCATTCCAATATTTCATCTTGGAAATGTGCTGCATTTCTTTAAGAATGTATTTTTGAAAGGCATTTCATTAAAATGACTTTCAAGGCACTTCCATTAAAAAAGCTGAAATATCAAAAAGGAGAAAAACATGATTAAAAACATAACAAATACATGTTCTGAAATGTTCTCTTGACATGAGAAGAATTTGTTAATTTTCTTATGGGAAACACATTCATTCCCCACTGGAATTAGCATATGTCCTTTAAAAATCTCCAGAAATTAAACTGAACAGTGTAGTATATAAATTTCCTGCTAAAAAGTAGATGTTTAATCAGCTTTATTCATATGGAGAAATTGTAAATGAATGGTCTGATTTTTAGAGCTGCTGAGCATTCATAGATCACTTTGAAGTTAATAGTAAATTCACAGGTTCTGCATTTTTGCAAACTTGGTTTCAAAATACTGTTATCTGTGACTAATTTTAAACATTTGCATTAAAAAAAAAAACAACAAACCACAAACAAACCAACACAAACCCAACAAAACCCAACACACTGAGAAATAGCCTACCTAAAAGAATAAAAGTGCTCGTTTTTCTTCCTTCTTTTCAAACTTCATGAGGTAAGAAAGAGAGAGGAGCAAATCTCTTTGTGGTTCCTCTGATGCAAAGGCCACCACTTCTTCTTTTCCCAGGCATCTGCGTGGTGTGGGGTTGGCAGAATGATGCAGAACAATTACCTCAAAAAAAAAATATATTCTACTACAGAAAAGTTGTTCAGAATATGTTTTCTGAGCCCTCAGCTCAAAAGACAAGTATGGAAAAAACTCCATCTTATATAAAAAAAGAGTTTTGTATTTTAGCAGAGCACAAAGATTATTCTTATATACAGTTCTGCCCAAAAGTTTGTGAGCTTTTTCTTGGTTTCATATAATATTTGTGGAAATTCATAATATCCTTGGTTTAAACTACAGATGGGTTCGAATGAGGAACTTTTGTTCAATTCTTTTGTTCTTTTAATTTGATCTGGATTGATGCTAAACACACTGTTTAACTCACCTCAGATGATTAACATTTTAAGAGCTTTTCCTGCCTGTTTTCTTTCAAACTAGTTGTGGTTCCAAAGATAAACAACAACAACAAAACCAAAATTGCTAGAAATTACCTTTTTGAGTCAAATAAAGATTGTTATTTTGGAAGAAGAAAACCAAGGTACAGAGCAACAGTATTTGTTGACCTATCTAAATATTTATTGCTGGCATTTCTTTAGGACTATGCCTAGCCAGGTTAAAAAAAGTAAAATATAATGAAAACCAAATATTGCCTCTTGAGTCAAAAAATAGTCTTTTGTTTGACAAAAACAGTGCTGAAGTTAGAAGCCCATTTCTCCTAAAAAAGCTCCAGGAAATGAATCCTTAAAACTGTGGCCGTTCATGCACAGGCACTATTTAGTCTACATTAATATATAATTCATCCATTTATGAATTAACCTCTCCCGCATTATTAACATTACCTTTCCCTCTTCTTTTTAAGAAAAGACAGTGGATGTCATGCTGCTAAGCCTCACATTGTTTTGTGTCCTGATTTTCCTTGGAGGTTTGCTGATATGTGCATGTAGAAGGTAGTGTACATTTCTGGAAGATAGTATAAATTTCTGGTGGCAGGTCAGGGTGAGGGTAAACAAACCATACAATGGATTAAAGTTAAACACAGATCTACTCAGAAAAATTATGTTTACAAGAAGCAGGACTGTGCATTTCCAACTATTGTTCTAACAAAGGAGTGTCTGATGTGAGGCATAGTGCAAGACACTGGTCCCTCTCTCTGTCACTCTCAGTTCCCATCACAGTTCTGCTGCTCCAGCGGCACAGTTTACTCCCAGATGTCTTTCCCACACTATAAATGGCATTATTCCATCTTACTCTGCTGCTTCTCCACAATCAGTGTGACTTTACCCCCTGTTTTTGCAGGTTCTGCATTCAGGGCCAACCGACATTAACGATGAACATTGAGCATTTGCCACATTGCCCAGTTTCATTTCATAATCTGTGGGTATTACCGAGAGCGGTCTTTAAGATGGGTAGTTTACAAGAAATAAATGAAAAAGGAAAGTCAGGCTGACAAAAGGAATTTGCTTTACTGTACTATTAGTGCTATTAATACAGCAAAGTAATAGTGGTTCTGCACCTACTAACAATTAATGCACACAACTGCCTCCGTGCCACCACTTTTCTCTTTGGCTACATAGCTTTCCTACTGACATGGCAGAGAATACTGTCTTAAACTGGAAAATAAACTTATTCAGGATAGGATGGTAACTCAATATGCCTTAATATTTGGAAAGTGTAGCATGTAAATGGAACCCATGTTAAAATTAACTGGATTATTTAATTAATGACTAAATATTATTCCCGATTAGGATAAAAAAAATTATTGTGTGCTCTGTCTTTCAGTGAAGAAAGACACAAGGGACTATGGATATGAAAGAGGTAATATAAAAACACAGGAAAAAAAAATCCCCTGGGGCAAACAAAATGTAATTAAAAGCCATTTGTATCTAAACTTAAGATTCTGCTTGAATAATGAGGAATGACTCTGGCCTCAAGAGACCAATTCAGCTGATAGATCTTTTCAGTGGACAATGTACTAAAAACCAAGAGCTAATCCTTTGTGATTAATCAATTTTTTTTTTCATGGATCTGTGCAGACACCACTCACAAACTCAGATCCTGGTAGTCCTCAGCAAATGAGTTGGATTTTTCACTGCTATGCCTGCTCTCTAGCAGTCTAAGAACCAGTCAGGCTGAAGAACTGAGAAAAATGTCAAGGAAAAATATCTGCAGTGAAATAAGAAATGGTATAATGCTTTAGAAATGGTAGATGCCTAAGTGAAGGATCTATTACAAAGCATTATTGACTGATCTGTGCCTGCAGAACATTTTAATTTCTTCATTAAAAATATTTAATTTATTCATTTAATAGTTGCATGTCTCTGTCACTCTTGTAGGTATAGATGCCTGGAAGTTATAACCATGCCTGTTCCACATCCTTCAGATAATATCAAAACTTGGTTAGCTGCAGATGAGAGTCACCACCAGGTAGCTCGTGTCTGACTTTTTTCTCTCACCACGTTGACATGTGTGATATTACTTGTGACCAGAATGGTCCAACGACATATCTGGAGCAGCAGATATTTTTTAAGAAAAACTGGGGAAAAGATACGTGCAATGTTTGCGGTGAAGCCAAAAGAGAAAAGAAAGCTTAGTGGAGGTGACAGGACAATTATCCTAGCAGAAGGGATGGAGAAAATCACCATGTACAGGGGAATTTACTTCAGCATAGGTGATGTGCTTTAAGATCAGATGCTAGCTTATCTTATGGAAAGGGGAGGGAAACACTGAAATAGGAAACTGCTGTGAGAATTTTCTTCCTCCTATGTATTCAGAACACTGGTTCAGAGCATCTGCAGGATTTCTATTAATTTTATTTTACCCTACTTTATTATTGTAATTACATTGCAATAACTAATTGTCTTGCAGTAGTGTGTTCAGCAATGTAATTAACAATTACCAATGTGAGCTGTTGTGACATCTTCTTTCCCAGAAAAAAAACAAACAAACCAAAAAGAAGCTTTTGCTGTTGTGTTTTGGGTTGTTTTTTGTTTTGGTTTGATTTTTGTTGGTTGGTTTGGTTTTTTTTATGTTGGTTTGGCTGGGTTTGGTTTGGTTTGTTTTTTTTGTGTTGTTGGTTTTTTTTGTAAAAATATATCTAATGTTTGCAATCTTTGACAGAAACCATGGGCCATCTCAATTCATGAATCCCAGTTTGAATGATGATGGAAGAGGCATTGGATTTGTCGTTTTTGTTTATTTTACCTTCTCAAAAACAAATTTATGGAAAAAACTAATGTGCATATGCTACGTAATCATATTACAAATGACAAGACTGAAGTGTTTAGAACTTGCACCTGGAGTTCATTCCAGTTTGCCTTGGGATGGCTCCCAAGAGCATTCCATGCTCCTTTTCTTCTTTACAGTCATCTTCTCAGAAAATAAAAGCCCAAGAGTTCCAGAACTGGGCTGAAGCCAAGTCTCTGATTCTCAAAATTCAAAGTAATTTCTATGAAAAAATAGAAGAAATTTCTGTTGCTGAACTGTTACAGACATTGAACATACTTTTGACAGGAAGACTTCAGCATAGCTGTGTAATTACTGTCTAGATTATTACAAGGGGCTGTGATAATTGTTGATGACACTTCTATGAAAGATAAATTGTATAAACAATACAGAACACATCAGTATCCCAAATATTGCTGACACCTGAAACAGCAAAGACATTACTGTAAGACTTAATAAGGCCTTGAAAATGGTGCTGAGATGACATGTTTTATCCAACAAATAAATATAAACCCTGAAAGCAAGACAGCGATTTTGACATAAACATTAGGTACAATAATGTCATCCAGGAGGTTGACAAGCAATAAAATTAGGGCTCAGAACAACTAAGTAAATTATTTCCATCCTTACATCTCTCTATTTCTTCATGAAAACCAGTAAAGAGTAAAATAGCAGAATAGATGTCCCATAATAATTTGGATTATTTTAGATTTAACGCAGTGTATGTTAAAGGGAAAGGTTATGCCTGATGAGAAAGTTACTCCTGGCAATTTGAAATTAAGAGGCTTCAAGAAAAGCTGTTTGGGGATTTTATGTTGCTCATCTCCTGACATCATCCTGGCATGGGGACTTGTATTAAAAGTGGAGGGGAAATCACTTTCCCAGCAGTGGAAAGTGGGGCGTTCCTGGGCTTTATGGGAATAAAGGGATATCCCACTGGTATCTAGATGACCTTTGGACATCCCTTCCAACTCTGAGCTTTCTGATTCTATGATTTTATATCTCTTTAAATGCTACTTTTCAAGGGCACCTCAGCTCTCAACCTGGAGGATTGTTGATGGGTAGTGCATGGAAACAACTGAGAGCTCTTCTTGCTAAAATAGCTCATTTTTTTTTTGGCTGTTTTAATGCATTTTCTTTTTTCATGTGACTAGATTTTTAACACTAGGTGTCAGTCACCTCGCAAAATCAAACTCTGAAGACATGGCAGGTGTTTGGCAAGGAAGACCCTTGCTTGTACTGTGGTGGGTATTCACACTGCCTCTGCAAAACCCCTCTTAATGTGCTGCCTGATGCTAGACGTGACCAGTAAACTCCACAGGTATTTTCCTGCCTTACAAGACCTCCCTCTTACTGAAAGACCTCTAGTTCAGCAGGTAACATTAGCTGGAAAGAACTAAGGGAGAAACATTAACCATATCAAAGGTGCAGCAGCACAAACAGAAAATGAAGTTAAAAGGCAGAAAATTGAAAGGAGGGGGAAAACAGTGCAGTAGTGAATAGGAATGGCTCTCAGGTGCCCTGCATCCTCAGACCTGTCACCAGAAGCTGCTCTGTTTTAACCTGCTTATTTGAAAGTTCTGTCATGTTCATAATTCTTCCTTTGAGCAGTTGAATGATAGCAAAAATGACCTCCTGATCACCTGAAACATCCATTTATGACTCGGTCTAAAGTCAGTTCAGAAAAATAGGATGAATTTTGGACTTAATATCTTCTTGAAGCCTAAGATTGACCTAGTGTCATGATTATTATCTTTGCCTCAGAACATGAAACATGTGCTACTAAGCTGATTTAATCTGTCAGATACAGCCATAACAACAACAAAAAATACATACTTCCAAAGTATCTAAAAAAAAGTTTTAAAACATATGTAAAAAACATGACATCGTTTGCCAAAGAAATCAAGTGAGATAAATACTGAGCTGTATGAAAATAATATGGGTTTATTAAATATCTGATTTGAAAAGCATATAACTCATTCTTGTGGTTGCACACATCCTAAAGATGTGTTCAGCTCTCTCTTTCATTAGAATATGATTTTCACACTTGTGGTGAATGCAAATCAAAATACTACATAACATTTATGAGAGCAGCAGCCTTGCTCCCAAAGAAATTAATAACAAAGTTCTCACCGAGTGGATGGGATTTCTTTATTCCGTTGAAAAACTTGGAAGTGTGTGCATTTCTTGCACAAAGCACAGCAAGGTAGAGACAGTGTCATCCATAGAAGTAGACACCACCTGAGTATCATATGAAGATATATTTTCCTTGCCTTAAAAATTCAGTATAATTATGCAGGCGGGAGCTCCTTTGAAAACAAATTGGAAGCTCCTGAAACAAATGCTATTTCAGTATTAAAAAAAATCTCATGGAATAAAAGCTTAAAAGATTCTAGTTTTGGTTGGGTGACTGACATTTGTTGTTGTGGTTTTATTGTGTTTCTGTATTGTTTCTTTTTGGTTTGCTTTGCCAGATGACATTTGATTTAAAGCAGAAATTTCATCACACAAACATCCTGTTAAGACAATCTGTTTGGTTGGGTTTTTTTCCCCATGTGGTGAGTGGGTGTGCTTTTTGCCTATTTATTTATTGGTTTCAAGTATGTTTGGAATTAATAAGAAGGTAATAAAGAGTAAACCAGGAAATTAATAATTACATTGTAAAAGTTCAGGGTGCAGCAGTGTCTCAAAAATTTCATGCAGGTCTGTTCAACCTAAAACCAATGCAGTAAACATAGAAAGCAAAAGACAACAGTGGTGGAAAGTATAAAATAGCTTGCATTTGAGAAAGAACTTGGTGGTCTAGCATCCTTCAGGGTGGGACAAGGGTAGTTAAGGGGAAGGAGCTGTCTGGAGAGGAGCTGGCTTTTGGGAGACCAAGGTGTAGAGCTGAGCTCCTTCCTCTTCTTTCTTGTGCACCTCTTGTCAAAGGGAAAAAAAAATAAAATCTAGTCTTTGAAGTGTAGATAAGACTTTGAAACAGGTAAGAGCAGATGTGGCCACTATCTGATTCCTGGAATCTGCTCACTGAAAGACTACAAAAAGCTCCTAAAAATGGTGAACAAGGAGAAAACGTAAATTAGCACAGTAACAATGTCCCACAGAACAGCCACCCGTGTTTTTTGCCATGTGCACATGACCTTCTGGGGGTCTTTTTTAATGGCTTTTCTGACAGGGCTGTTACAGCTGGGTCCTGGGTGCAGGCACAGCACCAAGCACGGCAGCTGCCACCTCTGCACAAGAAATGCCATGCAGAGCTGTGTCATCTGCAACTGGTGGGCACGGTTCATATGTTGACTCCCTCCTCCATCTTCTCTCTCCCTTCTTGGAAAGAAAACTGCTTCTCCAAAGATGCTGCCTGAGCATGGGCGTGGAGCAGAGTGGATTCATGTTTAAACTCAGTGTGTTCTGCTATCTCTGCTTTGCTGCTTGATAAAGGAGATAATGAAATTGGAGATAAGAGAAAAAAAAAAAAGAAAAAAGTTCAGTTTGTGTTTTTTCTCTGTAAGCACTGTGTCACTAAACTCTGCTTCTGTTGCTTAATGTGACATTAACTTCAGTAGAAATTAATTACTTTTGTTATTTGTCCTGTTTATCATCCCCGTTAATCTGAATTTATTCATCCCTAATTTAAGCGTGCATTTCAACACAGGACTGGGACAGAGTGTGAGCTTGGCCGGCACTTAATTCTGTGACAGGAGTGACATTCTGCAGCCTGGGCAGGCCCTGGTGGTCCAGCTGCCAGTCCACAGCACTTCTGACAGCATAAGGTGGGTTTCTTCCTTCAGTGAAGAATAAGGGAAATTCTGCTTTTCATGGTTTCACGGCTGATAACTGATGGGAGAAAAGCTGCAAAGTTCCACATTTCAGGCATGCACAGAAGGCAGCTGAAGTGGAGGCTTCTGTTACAGGGTTGTTTTCCACTCCTGCAGGAGGGGTGAATCAATGCACGTTGCAAGGCACTGAGATTTCAGGATGATCCTGCCTTAGCTGGCAGTGAAAGTGTCCCAGTTTGGTCCTCTTGTCGTTAGGCACTAGGGAAAACTTGCCACTGGGCATTAGGGAAAAAAAAATGGATAATAGTGATGATGATGTATTTATCACTCCCAATCATTCACATTCTTATTGTTATTTTTATATTTTTACATTTAAATATGTGACCGAAATGATGATTTAATTTTTATTTCATTATATGGGAACTTTGGAGAAATTACCATTTTTCACTTCTGAGTTGATTTAAATACTTAGATAATTTCAATAGACATAACTTTAAATAATGGTTTGGTTTGGGTTTTTTTTGTAATAGAAAAAAATATATTAATTAAAAAACAAAACACAAAATAAAAAAACCAACAACAAAATGGAACCTTTTATTAATGGAATTAATTCAAGAAAGCTGAAATCCATTTCTCATTGTGGAATGTAATACAGGGGGAATGCAGAGCATTAAACAAGGGGGAAACACAGGTACCTGTAGGGGAAAGGGAAAACACAGGTGTCTGTAGCTTTGTAAATTCCTGCATTACAGCCCTTAAAATGGTCTTTATTGCTTGATTTTTCCTCTGTACTGAGTACATTGCAGTGAGTTGTAGAGGACTGTCAGCTAAGACTGCAGTAAACAGGGAGAAGAAAAAAAAATATATGTACTCTGCAGATATAAAAGATGGTAAGATTAATATCAGTAGCGTTACAGAGTTACTTCACAAATGTGAACATTTAAAAAGACACAACTTAAAAGCAAGAGCAGTGAGAAAACTTCTAGATATAAGGGCATGTTCTTCTTGCTGCTTTATTATGGAGCACCTTTGAATTCTTTTTAATCAATTTTATCTATTTTTATTTATCATGGCCATTAGCTTTCTGAGTAAAAAACATTTTAACTGAAAAAATCAAGGTTATATATCTGTTTCTTTAGTGTCTGGGAAACTCAAGTTTCTGTCCTTTGATTTCAGGCTTGAAATCCAGAAGCAGTCATTTGAGACACTTTATATATTTAGAGAATATAAATGTTTATTCCACTTGATTCTCACTAGGATTCACCTGTGCACCCAGGCACTAACATATATTCAAACAGCTATTGCAGTCTGGAATATTTTTGGGACAGTGCCAACAACTATGGTGGAATGTGGAATTTTTCAGGATAGAGAGTTCATTTGGTTCATGAGAGATTTAATCTGTTATGAACAAACTACTCAGTGCATAACAAGTCCAAAGGGCTCATTTCCAAGTACCAGCTTTGCAGGTATTTCTGTGATTGAATTTAGGCATGTTAGAGGTGAAAATGATGATTTTCACTCAACCACCATGTGGAGAAAAAAAAATAAAAATAGTCATTTGAGAAAGCAAATAAAAATTCTCAAAAAGAAAGTACAAACAGAGATCAGTTTGAAAATGAAATCCTGTGTTGGTGGAAGTTTTTGCTCAGTAGTTTCAGAAGAATGTAATTTTAATATGCTGTTAGTTTATCCTTGTGAAGAGTTAAACTTATCTAAAAAACTATAAAAACCAATGTAATAAACTGCCTGATGAATGAAATGAGTGTGTTACCTGCACCTTTCACAACAAACAGCTGAGTCAAGGATAAAATGCTTTCCATGTTTTCCAAAGATAAGAATCTGCAGTCATCTCAGTACATCCTGAGATTACTGACTACTCAGTCTAGCATTATTTTACACGGATACTTTTTTGAACCATGTTTGGTTCCAGATATGACATAACTTTGCTGCTAACAGTTGAAGACAGACAGCACATGTGGAAAGCATTTAATCAGTTTCAATACACCCTCCACTGGCGAGCTGCTGAAACACCAACTGCACTTCATACCAGCTATAGGTGAAATCTGATGGGAGTTTGTTTTTTTCAAGGTAAGTCAGTTTTTTTGCATGTTTTACTGAAGCCCTATTTCTTGAAATGAACTGCTAGCTGGAAGGTTATAAGCACTGGTTTTGCTATTGCTGTAGCTTGGACTGTTGCAGCCACAGAAAATGAAGTAGGAATGGTGTGCTGCTTGTTTTTTTCTACTGAAAAGCCCAAATGACTGTAAACAGCAGAACAGCTCTATTTCATTAATCTCTTTTGACTCAGAATATCAAATTTGGTACTCAGAAAAAAAAACAATGACACCATTTTGTCAATGTCTGAAAACAGCTGCATTCATAAGTTAAAAGTAGCATGGAAAGAAAATCATTCTTAATGTTCTTATCTTAGTTTTGGTATCTTCTATACAATTGCATGTGCAGATGCTTCTCCGGAAGAGGTCTTAAAATGAATCCTTATCTCCTCCCTATCAGCATCTGAAGCAGTGAAGTGAGGGTGGGGAAGAAGCCAACTGGAAGTTCCAGGGTGTATTTCATGGAGTTTCCCGACCCTTTGGGACTCACAAGCATGCAGAGGAGCCTGCAACACCTTTCCAGAACACCAGCATGAAACCAGCAGCTGGCTGAAGCCCATCTCATACCCATCTTCTTTCCTCAGTTCACCCATTTGTTGGATGAATTCCAAAGTAATTTGAACTCTGAAATATGAAATAATGCCCCACTGTGCTCCTTGCGTGGTCTCCTGCCTGATGCATGCAGCGGGTGTGGGTGAGGATGCAGAGATAAATGAGATAAATGGGGTGAAATAGCTATTTAGTGGGAGAAGGTTGATGGTTTTCTGTGGGGTCTGTTACTTGCTCTTTCTTTTTAGGAGTGGAAACACTGGGTGTCTGGTTTGAGGATGCTCTGCCTCTGACCATGAAAGAGTAAGAGAAGCAGCGTTGGATATTTTACAAAGCAATGTCCCCAAGGCTTGGACATTAAAAAAAAAATCAAAATATGTAATAACAGGAGATGGAAGAAGCAGACTTCTTCAAAGAAGAGGATCAGAAAGTCACAGAAATTATTTTTAGCCTCTAATCTTTCCTAGCATTACAGTAACAAGCTATAACTTTTGGTCAGCCCTGAAGTGGTCAGGCAGTTGGACCAGATGGACATTGTAGGTCCCAAATGAAACATTCCACTCCATTCCATTCCATTCCATTCCATTCCATTCCATTCCATTCCATTCCATTCCATTCCATTCTTCTTCTGATACAATCATTCTCTTCTCTTCTCTCTATTCTATTCCATTCCATATTTATTCTAGTTTTTAATGACTATGGGTTTTTTTTATTTGCTGACAATGAAATATTTCTGTTGATACATTAATTTTTGCAGTGGCCAAACATGCGTATCCTTTTAGATAAGGAACTAAAATGTATATAGCAGCTGTAAATGTCAGTAACAGACCTTATCAAAGTGAAGAACATCCAATGAGTAGACAAATGCCTGTCACAGCATGTGACTATTCTTATCAGGACACCCTCTTCTTTATTTCTGTAACAGATTCATTCAGTGTGTTTGTCCCGTATTCTTTATCATGTAGGGTGCTACGCAAGAAAGAGTCCTTCATGAATCAGGTTCATCCTTTCCACAAGCAGATTCTTTGTGCTGTCTGGACTCACATCTGTGTGGTCAAGTTGCATGCAGTAAGCATACAAAAGGAGTTGAATAAACAGTTTAACTTATACATCTCTCTTTATTCCGACTTTGGGATACTTTGCCTTGCAGCTCTAATAAGGTCCTTCTGAAATAATTTTTTGTGAGATGCTTTACCTAGCAATGCAGTACCTATGGAATCTAGCTTCATGTTACCCTTCCCTTGGTGTAGGTGCCACTGGTGGGATTTGAGAACCCAGTAAGAATGACACTGAATGAGAATGCCACTGGTACAGATGAATGTGGGTCAAGCTTTTACACACTGATCTGCAGCATTTTTTGTGAGATTGCAGTTTTGAATGCAGGCTTCTTGTGGCTACTACTAACTGAGAATGAATGGAAGCTCAAAGTTTCCAGTAAATGCAAAAAATAAGTACGGTTGGGCAGATTGTGATGATATCATGCAAACAAGTGCAAAGCAGGAAACTTTCAGTCCTCAATGATAACGCAATGTTCTTGCACATACGTTGAAGTTAATCGTGTCTTCATCTAGAGAAACATCTACTTTCCTACTTCAGGGCAAATTCCTGAAACAGAGAGATCTGCCTGCCAGTGCAAAACAGATTTTAATTTGACTCTCCATGCGTATTGTTTGTCTGTAACTGTTGCAGATCTGTCCAGAGAAAGAAATGAGTTTGATGAGTTCTAGACATTGAATATGCCCACATTCATCATAGATTTGCCAGTCCAGAACTTATGTGATAAAATTGACTCTTTTTTATATGTAAGAAGTCAGATCTCTCAATAATAATCTGATATTAAAGTCTATGACTAGGTTCCACTTTGTGCAATTCCTCTTATCCATACGACTAAAATTTCAGCTTCTGGAGCATGCCTCCTCTGATCATGTCAGTTGCTATTTCTTGTGCACAGACAAGTGATATTTCTCTCTTTCCTCTTTCACCCACTGTCTATTATCTCTACTTTCATGCTTCCAATTGGATTTTGTGCCAACAACACTCTGGTAGTTGACCTGGTCAAGAGATGTGGTAGCTCATCCTCCTCAACTCTTGCCTAACCCATAATTTGTCAATTTATCTATGAGGATGTTGTGGGAAACAGTGTCCAAGGTCAGTCTTTTACTGAGGCCATGAGTGAGTAATTAATACTAACTGGAAGTTACTCAGAAGCCATTGGTTGTTTAGGTTCTAAGTGAAGGAAAAAGAAATTGAGACAATTAGCTTTGCTGAACAATGCAGTGATCAAAGACCCGCGTTCACCACCGATGAAATAATAGGAAGGGGGATAAAAAGAGAGGAAGGAAGCTGATGAAAGTCAGTAAGCAAGCTGAAGGTTGCAGCTGCCAGATGAAGCCACCTCTGAGAGCTGCTATCATGGGTGGAGGAGCCAGCAGAGGGCCAAGGGCTGTTTGTGTGGTTTGCACCAAAGTGCAAAATCAAGTCAAAAGGGCTTCTTTTGATTTACTTGCTATACTTGCATCATCCTCATCCTCTGGTATACTTGCATCATCCTCATCCTCACCCTCTGAGCAGCATATATGTGTCTAGGTAACGAAGAAGAAAATTCATTCTAGTGCTACCTCTTTTGTAATAGCTTTCCTATCAAAGCAAAGTTCTGACAAGAGATACTCATATTCTGATAATTTTTATTTTTTTTTTTGACATAGTATGGAAGAAGGTGAGTGCTCAAAAGTCCAGGACTTCTGATTTGTCTATATCTAGAGATTTTTATTTCCTGTAGTCATTTCCTCCAGTTCTCTCCAGCTTCTGGTATAAAGTGATTGAATAGTAAAGTCCAGAGATTACAATTACTCATCTCTTCACAGTCTGTTGTGTCATTCCAACCATGAGACTCATCTTTCAAGCATGTTCAATGATCTTTACACTGGGCAACCTGGTGGCTTCTCAGTCACAATCTTCTGGTAAGTTCAAATCCTCAGATATTTATAAGAGATCTATCTATTAGCTAGCAATATTTCTATGTGTACTTTACCTCGCGTGTTGAAAAATTCAATACTTTTAGCAAAAAGAATCAACCAAACAGAAGCTGATCCACAACAAAGATGAAAGTAGATTCTTAAGGAAAACAGTAATGATAATGATAGTAACAGATTTCTATGAAAGTTTTCTGATTAAAAATCAATGTAGAACCTGCTAAGCTTGTGTTTTTTCTTTAAGCAGGGCTGCTTACTATCAAAAGGCATAGGTTATAACAGAATAGACTGCATTTAGAAAAGACTAGATTTCACATTGAACACAGATGAGTAAAACAGATTCCAGGTAAGACTTCAGCACTGAATATTCTGGAAGAATGACCACAATGGGGAAATATTCAGCAATATCTGTAACCTGCCAAAGCATTAAGGTAATAATAGCATTAAATGGCAAAAGTAATAAAGACATTAAAGTCTTGGTTTTTGGCTACCTAAATATAAGAACACTTCTATTACATGTGTTTGTCTGCAATTATATTACTTACAACTTGCCAAAGAAAAATGGGTTATTACAGAAATTAAACCTAAAGGCAAACAGATAGAGCGATAATCTAATCTTCACTCATTAATTTATCACAATTCATTTGTCATTCATTTTGTAAGGAGAAAGAAATGCTTTCAAGTTATGCTCTCATCAACCTATAAATCTGCTCTCTGTTCTGCTGTGAGTAGGGAGGGGAAAATGCCATTTTCAGCAGTGGCTGTTTCTCCAATGTTAATTGATCCTGGGAGTCGCTGGCTCTCCTGTGAAGGGACATGGATCTCTTCTGTCCTGTGATGACAACCACCTAGAGCCATGAGGTCATGATGGCATGACTTTGTAGAATAAAAGTTGAAAATTACAGTTGTGCTGCTTACGTGATGAAAAAAAAAAATATCTGTGGCATGAAAATTATGCTATAAGGATTATGTAATATCTCAAAATGCCTGTTAAAAAAACCCTCTCTCTTGTAGTCTTGATTCTTTTTTTGAAAGGAGGTTTTCTATTCATTCTCTGCCCTGTGCATTTAATGAATCAGTCTTGTATGCATTAAGTTGCACTTTCATCTACATGTGTCCCTGTTAATGAAGTGAAACTGTTCTCATAGTTAGTAGTATTCAGGGTAACAAAAGACTGTAAACTCAGATCTGAGTCCTGCTCCTCAGTAGTTTCTATTCAGTGTGCTGCAATGTGTGGAAGTTCAACATGTGGTTACTTATCAGGCTTCATCAGTGTAAGGAAATCAAAAGTGGTTTTTCATCTTTCTTCTGTTTCAGTGAGTTTGCAACTGTTCCAGTACATGCATGTTCCATTCTGTTATCTTCACACATTAGCATTCTGCCTGTCCTTTTGCTCTTCTTTGATCTGTTCCATGACATTCAACCTTTTTACAGTGTTCCCCTTCAAGAATATTTTTTTCTCAGTAATAAACTTCAAAAGTTGATTGGAGGTGGAATGTACTTGCTCGTGTTCTGCATAATTTATTGCTCAAGGAAATATTTTTTTCCCCCTGTAGAAGTACTTAATACACCATAGAGGTATTTTCCATGCTTCTCTGTCCTTGAAAGAGCCAGGTACCCAGCAGCGTCTGTGAAGTTAAAGTCTTGTGTGGAGCCCTACCCCTGTTCCCATGTTTTTCCCAAAGATGTAGACTTGGATAATTGTCTCTGAATCTCATGTTCCAGGGCACTGGCATTATATGATCATCATTTTCAAATATCTTTGAAATCCTGATTGCATACCAATGTCAAGGGATGCTTTTCATACTTAACTGCTGCAATCCTGCTCTCTGTCAATGTCCCGGGCAGGTTGGAAAGATGCCATCAACACCACAATAATCAATTTCAATAATGAGAAGATGAAGATCACATGGGCAGCAAGGGAAGCATTTTCTGGCAAGAATATGTCCTTTTCTTATACGTGAGTATTGACACTGCCTGTTCTTAAAGGATTTACTTTGAGAGGATGAATTAGCTTTTAACATGTTAATCATCCAGCATGAAACATGGTTGTATTCAAAGCCTGCTAATACAACTCAATAAGCCTGAGGAATAGTGAGTCACAACAGAGATTATGTGAAAGATTTGTCCCTCTTCTGCCTTTGTGCTAAATGCTAACGTTAATTACACTATTGAAAGTGGGTTCTCCACAGTTGTGTGTTTATTTTCCTTACTAACTGATGTAATCAATGACTAAAATAGATGTAATGTTTCAGTTAAAGCCATAGTGCTTATCTTCCCTTTTCTTTCTGGATGCTGCATGTGAAAGAACTTCAGCAGCATGATCTTGGAAATAAGTTCATGAAAGCATCTGTTTGAGCAGTTAATTCTCTTATTAGAAAACAGCAGCAATAATAACAAGAAGGAAAGTTGTTAACTTCAGACTACATCAAAATGCAAATCCAGGCCTGGAAAGTCAATGAGATTTGGGTAATGAAGTCCCTTAAACAACTGTGAAATTTGCCACTTTAAAATTCCATATGTACATCTCCCTTGGTAGCAGCTTTTGAAATATTTAAAAATGAAAATAACACAAAAATAAAAATAAAAGAACAGTAACAAAAAGGAACTAGCTTGTGTTAACTAGTAAGAGTGTCCCATTCACCAATATTATTTCATTTCTAGATTTGATGAAGGCAAGAACAAAGTTTGGAAACCATGTCCAACCTATTTATTGGATGAAGATTATCATTCTGGATGCCTTTTTAAAACAGAAGGACCCACTCTTGCCTTCTCAATCAGAAATGGCAATGGAAGCAAAGAGCTTTATTCTAAAAGACTAAAATCTGATTTTTATAGTAAGTATGCAAAACCAGAGCTACCTTGGCATGTTTGTCTGTGCTAAAACCAAACAATAGTTATTTGATGTTTTTCATCCCTTGCTGTCATCAGTAGTTACTCAGGCTAAGTAAGTTTACATGGGACAATCAGACTTGTCCCAAAGCAGTATCAAAATGGGAATAAAAATACTAAAAAATATATGGATGTGCTTAGTCTAATGCAGGCCTGCTCAGTAGTTATATCAGGAAAATGAATAAAAGTTGGTAATTTCTTGTCTTAGTGCTGGTCTTCTGATCTTGTATTTTTAACCCTCCATTCTTTTGCCATCTTCCATGTTAGGAGAGGCAGAAAAATACCTCTTATCAAAAAAGCTGTCATAAAATCATCACTACACATCCATATAAATTAGCTGAGTGGCTCTGATACAGTTTGAGAGAGCAAGAGACATTGTTGTACTAGTAGAGAGAAAACTTTCCTGTTTTCATTAAATCTCTCCTGCCCCCAAATATATAATTCACATCTAGTGTGAGATTAATTACAAATACTTCTAGAATTTCACATAATTACAGCATTTAAGTGGGTGGATTTTTTTCTGCAAAAAATCAGATGGAAAATATACAATACAGTAATGATCGAAAATGTATATATGCTCCCAATATATCCTCAGCATTTATTACTAATCTTTTAGCAAAAGGAATTAAACAAAACCTGGTTAAGACATCTAACTCTGAGAATATTTTATATCTCATAGTTTTACCATTTACTGGTAAATTATGGAAAAAGGCAGCTTGATCCTCGAATTTTGTCTGTTGTACACCCACCGTTAGTAAAGATAATTTCAGAAGGGTTAAGGAAACAAAGTGCAAATATCAAGTTTTTAAATTTTAAATTAGGAAGTCGGAATTTTAATCATATGAATAGGCAACTAGAAAGATTGAGAAAGCAAATAGCACTCTTCTTTATTTCCTACTGCTGAAGACTAACCAGTCACATAGATCAAACCATTGCAGGTTCTTGGGAGCATCTGAAATCAGTGCAGGGCAGAGGTTGTGCCCATGTAGGCACTTTTTGCAACTCCACCCTATCCCACATCACCCCCAGCAGCTGCACAAGTGTGTGCTGTAGGTTTGGTGATGCTGAATTTATCAGTCCCCTTCCAATGAAGAAGATTCTTTCTCTTGGTGGCAAGGAGTATGAGGAGATTAGAGTGTTTATTAAGTACTTGTAATATATTGTTGACATGAGAGTGTCTCCCTCTGAACGTGGCACCTCAAACAGTGAGCAATGTCCTGGTGTCAAGCTCCATTTTGATGTTCATCAACAGAAGTGCATCCTCCAAGGAGAAATTCCACCTTCTTCATTTATTACTAAGAGAAACATTGAGACAAGGAAAGAATGACAGTAATTTTAACTGCAAAGCACTTGTTTTATAGGAGACTATAACATAATTTGTTTCTCTTCTTAGTAAAGCCCAATCGACCAGAAAATGTGACTTTCTCCTGGAAAGAGGACACAGTTACTGTAAGCTGCAATAAACCAGAGAGAGCTGTGAAGTGCTTGATACTTGAGCTTCAATACAAAAGCAAGTTTGACAAAGACTGGCAAGTAAGTTAGACGTGACATTTTTAACCAAGATTGGATAGAGATGGAAGTAGAATTTCCATAAAATGTAAAATAGAGTTGTTTTTAAATTGTCCTTCCACCCTATCTTTTCAAATACATCTGGTAGCAGAAAATAGATTTTTAGGGTCCTGCATCCCTGGCATGCCAGAAATAATTTTTTTAAAAGTTCTGAGATTTGGACCTATCCCTTCTCTTAGCTGTGACCATGACCAATAGCAACATTTTACATTATATATGCTGGATGGGGCTCTGAGTAACCTGATAAAGCAGAAGGTGTCCCTGCCCTTGGCAAGGGAGGTTGCAACTTGATGATCTTTCAGGTCAGTTTTCTGATTCTATGATTCTGAAGCACTGTTTTGAAAAAAAAAAAATAATGATGATACACCTTCCTTCTCAGTCCAGAACTTCTAAGTGTTGCAGTGTTGGAGAGCAAGGCTTTGATCCAAGGAAATGCTATTCTTTCCGGGTCAGACTGAAGAGGCTGGTACCCTACTGCAATGTAGTTAATTACAGCAGTGACTGGGGAGCAGAATCATTTTGGATGAATGGCACATCATTAGGTAACAGCAGTGCAGCATTCATATATTCATATATGTATTCATATATTCATATATCTGTGAATATGTTGTCTAAGTACACATGGGACATGGGTGAAGAGACAGGGAAGATGCAGCAAATTCATGTTAGCCTGTCGTGTTCCACCTTCTGTTATCAAAGAAAGTTTGGGTGGATGTCTAATTGCACAAGTTTGACTCCTGTCCAGTTTGTTCCTGATGACCCACAACTGTCAATTCATCCCATCAGCAGCAAAGTGAAGAGTATCTGTGTTCCAGATACTCTTAACAGAAGATGGGGGAAAAGTGATGAAATGGAAGCAAAGTCAGCACCAGCACTGCTTTCCCCACACACACAAATACCTGACTGTGATTGACTTCAATTAGATGTTTGGTGGAAATTATTTCTACTGGGTATCAAAACCAAAACCCAAATTTACTGTAGTGAAGACCATGAGCCTGTCCTACCAGCAAGGACAAAAAGCACAGGAGAGAGACTAATGGTCTCCTACCCACTCCCTGGGTGCCCCTGGATCAGAAGTGACATTGGCACGACTCCTTCACTGGGGCAAACACTCCAGGTTTGGGGAAGGATGGCTTTTCTTTTCAGTTTCAATTGAAAGTTTTCTGGTGTTTGGCTTTATTTTCAGTTTGTTTCTTTGTTTTAAGAAAAGTCAGTGGTTTAGTATGATGATGAGTATTTACTGTGAAAGCAAAAATTGTATTTTTACATATTTATTTTTTTTTGTGATTATTCCTAGATTCATGTGATGATGATATAAAATCTCAGTCCAACACAGTAATAATTTTAAGTAGCTTGCTGGCAGTGCTTCTAATGATGCTTATCCTCTCGATTCTGCTGTGTAAATGGCAGAGGTAAATACAATTTTATTGGTTACTACTAAATAATAATGTCATGAAAACAGAGCTTTTATTCAAAATCAAGTATCTTATCACTCAAATTCTCATCTGATAAATGAAGTCATCATGAAAATGTTGAATTCAGTAGCTTAATTAGTATTTGAATAATAATGTTAGACCTTCCAAACCCTTTGATTTTCAAAACCAGAACAATTCTGGTAAAGACAATTTTTCAGGATAAAATCATCTCTCCCACTTAATTTCCTCTCTTGTTTAGAAATGTAGTTAAATCCTCAGAAGCTAAATATTTCTTCTGAACTGCTGTTCTTTCTTTTGTGCAACTTGCATCAGACTCAGTGTCTTTGCAGTAGGCTGAGGTAAGCTTGAGTGCATTCAACTTTAATAAGACTCTTGGATTTTCAGTTGAATGACTCTATTCATGCTTAGAATCTACAATCTATATATTAAAAATTTGTGGCTACAGAACTGTGCCAAAATATACTTTTGTATATATGACTACACTACAAGAAAACACTGTTTTGTATTTTCCTGTTCTCTTTGCAGGCTTCAGAAGTCAGTCATGCCTGCTATACCAGATCCAAAATACATATTTGCTGATCTCTTCAATGATCATAATGGAAACTTCCAGGTAAACATTCCCTCCCTGCTAAGGTTTTATGGTATTAAGTATAATTTGAATGTAGCTACTTATAGTTGCTCTGCACAGACGTTACCACAAGCACTTTCTGGTCCAAGAGAAAAGCTTCTCCTCTTGTGCAGCATCAAGAGGATCCATGGAGCAAATACCAAACCTGATTAAATCAGAGTTGTGCTGCTTTGGCACTGTGAAAAGAGACTTGCCATAGAAAGAGAAAGAATTTAAGGGTTGTCCAGAGGCAAAATATCCAGTGAGATGCCATCGTGATGCTTGCATTCAGTCCTGCACACAATAGCCCAGAGCTTGCTTCAACCTGATCTTGCCCTTTATGTTTGTGATGTGCTATTGATTGAATATTGTGATATTTACATTCTCAAAACCAGTGACAATATGGGAGACTAGTAATAAAGTTTCAGTGCCAAACTGAAAAAAAAAAACACATAGAAGATAGCTTTAAAGTGAAGCTGAAGAATAAAGATATAAATGTAAATTGATACTGTCATTTTAATGCAAAAAAAAATTGTTATGTTGCCTGAATCTCCATGTAAATTCAGCTTTAATTTAGATTAAGTAAGGGCTTGGGTCAAAGACTGCATGAGTCTATCAAGGAGGGAACACCAGGTATTTTACATATTCAATGTTTTCTAAAGGCCCTATTTAATTATGATGTATTTAATGTGGTCTCAAAATAATTAAGAGCGTGTATGCATTTGTGAAATCCTGTACGTTTCCCTGCCATTCTGCCTTTCTTCCATCCTGCTGCCTTATGTCCTGCTCACCTATATTGCTTCCCTTTCATCTTCTCCATTGTGGCTTATGCTGGAAAAAATCTCATTACTAAAGGGAAATGAATGTCTGTACATCCAGGTAGCTTTGGCTTGACACCTCAGTCCCTGCCAACACCATTTTCCTGTTCCTAGGAATGGATGGACAAAACTGATCATGCAGTGGTGCAGACCAAGGTAGAATATGAAGAGACAGAGTGCATCATTGAGGCAGAAAGCCAGCAGGAAGATGAGAAGAACAGTGACCAAGAGGAAAAAATCTTCCCTTTTTCAGGAGCAGCTGAAAATGATGCCAGCAGAGCAGCTCAGGTTGCCTGCCCGATGCCAGCACCCAACACTATAGCTTCTTTTGCTGGCTTCCAGATTTTAATGAGCGATGATATGTACGTGATGTTATAAAACCTGCAGAAGTTATAAAACACAGCTTTTCCATAACACGTGTTCACAGAGCCAAGACACAGTCTTGGAGTATCTAGAGTAGTGAAAACCACTCAAACGAAGAGGGAAATAAATGGATTTTCTTTTTTCTGCTAATGGTCTTTGTCTCACAAAAGACCAAACCATATCCTGCCAATTTTTGCAGTGATGGGATCCTGCATTCAAGTCTTCCTTAGACTAGAAGCACTTGCCTTTGTAAGCTGCTTCTCCCACTCTGGCACGCAGCAGAAGGTTCATAAGGAGAAAGAGTAAGCCCCGTGCTTAAGAACAGAAGAGTGAGGATGCTACAGTATTTAATCACATTTTCTCCTGCAAGTAGCACTGTCCAGGCAGCTTCCTGGACTTCACTGAGGGCTTCACTGGCCTCCTCTGAGGTCAGTTCCTCAGTATTTTATAGTCTTGGTATGATTAAGCAATTTGGTGTAGAGAGCTGATGTTCATGTTGAACAATTTATTTTATTTTATTTTTCATTTTATTTTTTTCAATTTATTTTCAACTGGTTTTTAGTGCAATCAGCAACTGTAGAGCCAAATTAGGACTTCTTATTCATATTGCATATACCAGCCTCTTGTTCTCAAACTGTGTTTTGGAAATATACCATCTTTTAAAAATATGTCTAATTTTAAATTTTAAAATGCAATATGCTATGCAATTAGACCTCAGGGGGGAAAAAAAAAAATAAATCTCGATTACTCTGAGTTTACTTTTATTACTTAGGTTGCATGCTATTTGAAAGCAAAGTTTGTAAAAAGTTGAATTACAAAAAGTATATAGGTAAGGTCTTGTAGAGATACTGTGATTGTATATTGAATAAGCTCCAGTTATTTACCTGGATATCAGTCAGTCATTAAATGACTTTATCAGTTGACTAAGCTTTGTCAGTTGTGTATGTCTGTGGACTAATTTATAGGGTAACTTGGAAACTGCACGTATTGCAGTGATTATTAAATATTTTCATTTCAGTGTTTAAAAAACTTCAACTTCAGATCTCTTTGGGTATAGTGAATATTAGGTCTCAAAAATCTGTTTTTAAGTTTGATGTCCAAGGAAAAAAATGTTTATTTTCAGGCCAGTAACTGGGAACCAACTGGAAGGATAGTTCAGTCTCATTGACTAAGTTTTCACTCAGATTTGATAGTTCACTAATGTGATTAACATGCTAATAATTCTGAAAACATTTCTGCCTTCTGCTATCTAAAACAAAAATAATTAATAAAAAAATGTTTTAGTGTATTTTCCTGAAACTTGACTGCGGAAAAAAATAAATAAGAAAGTCATGTTGAAGTGTGCTGCTTAAACAGTGTTTCTGAACTGAAATTCTACAGTCATTTAAGTTCTTTAGTACAAATTGTAATGTACTGTTATTTTTTATAGACATAAAGATTATTTTTGTTTATGCAAACAACCATATTCACATGGAAATAAATGTGAGAAATGCTAAAGTGTGTCTGATGACTACAGCAAAATGTCTTTATGAAAATACAATTGTATGCTTTCTAAATCAAATCGAAGAGGGCTTGGATGGATCTGGTACTTCAGAGGAAATCACTTGTTTGTTTTTTTAAACAAGTAACAGGGGTTATTGAAACCAGTCTTGCAACTGCTGCTTTCTCTTTTTGTTATTGTTGGGGGTTTTTTTGTTGTCACATAAATGGTTTTCAATTTATTTAGAAATATGTTTTGCATAATTGTCGATGCATCATTTAGAGCAGAAAATGGTTGCTTTTTTTTGGTAAGAATTTTCTTACAGTGTGCTCATGAAGTTTTCAAAACAATCCTTGTGTTTGGTTGGTTTTTTTTTTGTTGACTTACATTTTTACAGTTGCTAAACTCAGCCATGCAAAAAAAACCCCAGTTTATTTTGCTCTTCACTTTTCCTGAAAACAACATGAGCTGCAAAGGTGAAACTGGGGAATCCCACTCACTAAATGCTTGAACAACTGAACTAGATAAAATCTTATTTTTTTCTTAAAGAAAAGCCAAGTAGGTCTAAACTTGCCAAAATAACAAGGGCAAACAGTCAGGAAAAGAAAACACGACCCTAATTGACCTCTTGTTCACTGAGTATCTAAGGAGACATCTATCACTGACTAACCCAGTGGCTGAAAAAATGGTATTATGCAATAAGAGAAGAAATGCAACATGATAACTCATCCTCTGCTGGAGATTTCTCATCATTCTTATGATTTGCAATCAAAATCCCTGGGGTTAGTGATAGGATTCATGATTACCTGCTCTGTGGCTGGAGCTCCTGGTTTCCTAGTCTTAGAGGGCAAGTGTCAGAAAAAAAACTAAATATCATCCTAAAAAAATATATATCTCCCTATATATATCTAGGCAGGCTGAAAATGTTATCAGAAGAGCAACCAAAGGCGTGTGTTTACCTTCGAAAATCATATTATATTATAACTATATAGAATAGAATAGAAAAAGAACAAATATTCTCTCATGGCTCTATCTTGCTTTCTTCCTCTTTGTTTTCCTTGTATGAATATGCCCAAGGATTCCAATTTTTGGACAAATGCTTTCCTGCTCTGTGTTGCTCTGCAAGAGGCTTCGATTATCTGTGTTCTTGGAAGGTTGTTAAAGAGAAGAGCACAATCAGTTCCTGGTTTTTAATGAGGAAACAAGATGTCTTGATAACTTGTCTGCAATAGGTCTCGTAAGGCTGAGAGACAGCAAACTATACACAAAGATTAACTCTCTGCAAAGGTGATTAAGAGGAAATATTTCAGCACAATCCCCTTAAAGGGTAATCTCACAGTTCAGTGAGATTAAGTAGGAAAGGAGGGGATGAGAATCAGAGAATCACAGAATGTATTCAGTTGGAAGGGACCTCCAAAGGTCATCTAGTCCAACTCCCCTGCAATAAGCAGGGACACCTCTAAGGGGAAGATTTCCATTTTGCATGCACAAGGAGAACTTAATTTCAAAGCTACATTTGGTTAACAGTGACAGTTAATAAGGCTTTCATCTGAAATTCTCAAAAGGTGGATTTTTAAATATTAATTTTGCTGCCACTTAAATGCACTCACAGTGTCAGTGGAACACCACAGCCACTTACCAGGTCACACAGGCATTGCCCAGGATCTCTTGGATATCCAAGTGAAACAGAACCAGGCACACTGGTCTGCTGGGCAAACAGCCACAATTCCAGTGCATTAAATTGCCATAGACCAGATGAAACTAATAAGTACAGAAAAAAATCTGCCTTTACTTTGCAGTAAATCTTGCCATAAGCGATGTTGTTACCACTGGAAAATGGATGTGATTTGGGATTTCTCTTTAATAGGGTAGCCAAGATCTCCATTTTTTATTTCCATCCAAAAGATTCCTCATCCAGAAGCTGCGAAGCTTAATCAGGCTTCCTGTGGGCCTACCAACAGCTGCTCCAAATCTGAGCATCTTGCTTTTGTGTATTGAGTGTGCCCAGGACTTTTTATGTAATAAAAAATGAGAGAACACCTCAAAGAGTCTGACTTCAGGCCATTAGAAAGGCACAATAGAGTAAAGCCACTGGGAACAGATGGTTTTGCTTCCTATCGTATTCTGCAGATGTTGCCCATTAAAAGAGCCAAGTTAGGGGGCTTCTTGTGCAATTTCTCCCCCCATTTCATCCGAAATATTTGAGCTTCAGCCCAAAGAGCAGCAGTAAACAAAGGGTCTAGATGGTTGAGGGCAAAGTTATCGCTCAGGGTATCTGAGCGCGTGCAAATGCCTCACGTTTTTGCATGCAATTTTGCAGAGGTTGTTAGATCACAATCAAGAAAACAAAGGGCTTAAACACCCAGGTGCTAGAGAAGATCTCCACATCAGAAAAGTCTCCGTGGGTTACCACCCTCTGGACTAAAACAGGTAGCACAGCTAATATGGTGTAGATGATAAACAAGAGGTAAAAGATGCTCTCAGAAGACAGTCTGTGTTTCCGCTTAATTTTGATTAAACTCCACATCTTGGGTTAAAATCAGTTAAATCAGACTTATTTTCGACGTTGACATCCTGGCTGAGGTGCTGCTTCTTTACCATGGGTCTCAGTCTGTCTTCAGCAGTAAATTTAGGGGAATGGGAGCAAAGTGGGAGCATCTGAAGTGTCGTCGGTTTAAAAGACAAAGCTCAGACAACTAAATGGTGCGTTTCAACGATACCATTTAACCTAAAATGTGATATATCAGCCTTTTATAACACCATTTGGCTTGATGTCTGAGTGTATTTGAAGAAACCAAGCAAAATATTTTGCAACCTAACGTAAGGCTGCATCAGAATTAACAGTCCCTGTTGTACGTCAAGGAGGAATGTGGCAGCATTTCCCCATATTCTGCTGGGCAGTTGGCAGAATGTTCAATCTGTTGAATGCTGGAAGAAAAACCAAGCTGGTGTTTGTTCTGCTGCAAGGTATTTTAATGTGGTTCTTTGAAGCTGAGAAACCAAAGGAGTTGAAAGGGAGAGAACTTATGCAAGCTTTTGTTCCAGTGATGCTTACACAGCAACAGGGAAATTCACAGAAAAAAATTAAATTGCTCTTTTAAGAAAATGAAGAACAATCTGACTGGAAGGATATTTTTGAAAGTGATGACAAATTCTTGCTTATATAAGCCTCTATGGAATTTTGTACCGAAACAACATTAACTGTACCACAGAATCAGGAAATGTATAACCTGTGCATTATAAACATCCTCTATTAGCTGTTAAATGTAAATTTATTCCAGACTTCTGGGTATTGTTTAGGAAAGACACTTATATAGTCATTCCTAGAGAATAACAAAACCTGAAAAAAGAGAGGAAAGTCAGAGGGTTTGTTCTTCTTCCTGTCTCCTCTGCAAAAAGGCAAAGAATCTTTTCTTTTCAAACTTATGCCTCACTTAGCTAGAAGAGACATCACTGATAGACACAAAATCACATAATTTCAGTTGTTTATAAATAAGAAAAAGTGAGCTCGGTGTTTTGTCACTAGTGTTACTTTCAAAAGTAACACTTTTGTGTTTTTTGAAAGTACAAACTTTCTCAAAAAGGGATAAGTGTGTTTGTTTGCTGTTCTTTCCGTATATTGTATTCCAGGAGAATAGTTTTTGCTCCTGGATCCCTAGTACTTACCTTCTTTTTCAAAATCTCCAGTAAAGATGTCATCAGAGTATCTGGAACCAGAATGCTTAGCTTGAGAAACTGAAAAAAGGCATCAAACTAAATCCACACTGCCTATCTGAAATTCAGATGAAAGCATGAGTGTTGACAGACTACTTGGAAGATTTTTCACCCAGATGTGTAAAGTAGGTACCATTAACAGTGGAAAGGGCTAGAAAAATGTTTGTTGGACTCAGCATGATAACCCATATATTCTTGTTTGTTTTTCTTTAAACACTGGTTTTTGAAGGTAGTTTGTGATGGGTTCTATAGTTTGAACATCACAACTCCAGGGACTTCACTCAAGTAGCTTCTTGCTCACTAGAAACTGCTGACATCTGAACACGAGTTTAAAAAAATCTGACTGAGAAAACTACATCAAAATGCTCTTGAATACACCTATATTCAGTGAAGAAGTGATGAAGCTGCAAGATAACTGCCCTGTGACAAAAACATGTAGTACATGTGTAAAAGGGGAAAATAAGAGTGCCACAGCTTTCCTACTGCTCTTCCAACACATCCACACCCCTCAGCAATTCCACCTGTCTGAAAGCAGCAGCTTTTGCATCTCAACATCGCTGCTTTGTGAAGAGGCTCCGAAGTCACTCGTCAGACGTGTTGCTCCACCTCCCTCTGCTGGGAGATCCACACAGCAATGTTTGCTCCCCTTCCCGGTTTCCACCTTAGAATAATCGGGGCACGTCTGACCACAACCTGAGTTTCTTGTGTAGAAAGACATCAATCACATCAGACACGGCTGTTGTTCCAGGTTTGGGTTTTTTTACCCACGCTCTCTGTGTTCGATTTAATTGCCTCTATGCCACAAATCACCTTGTGGTCCAACATTAGAAAATGTCCGAGTTTAATTCATCACTATATGAATATATGTTATGCCTGAGGATTGAAATTAAAGATCATTAAGACTCCCACTTTATTACAAATATAGAAGGAACAGTGCTTAGGAGTGAATCAGTTTTGTGTCTTGACTGAAGAGCACTTAATGCCCTGGAGACAGACACTGCATGAGGCAGATGGACAAAAAAGGTTGTGATAAAACTCACTGGATGTTCCTGGAAAACCAGATTCCATCCTGTCTTTGTCAAAGATTTTCTTCTAAAATCCGATAAATTCTCTATTATCACATTTTGGATATACAACATGTGATCCTGCAATTCCTTTTGAGAAATTGCAGAGTTTTGCAGCAAATAGGAGCAGTACTCTGACCAAACATACTGCTATATACTGTCAGAAATCAGACCTCAGGCATCTCCAATTATCACCCTAAATTAGTTGGCACTTTTGACAATTCCCCATCTGTAAAACAGAGAGAACGACACCACAAGGACGTTATGAAGATAAATTTGTTAATTTCTGTTAATAAGTAGGATAATGTGACCAAAAAAAGCACCATGGAAAAGCCCATTAGGAAATGAATAATTACGTATTCATGGACGGGTTTTGGATGGTGTGCAGAAAATTAGGCCTGGGGACACAGACTAGGTGATAAGAAGAAAAAAAGAAATGCTGCACGTTTGCTCATTCTGTGAGCACTGTCTGACTTGTGCACTGAATGAGGCAGGGATCCTGTGGGTGGACACAACAAAGACTGCACCATGATGCATGCACACAGGCCTCTGTAATTCCTTTTTTTTTGCTCTTTGTCTTGTGACTTTCTAATCATAACATTTCCTCACTAAGTATATCGTGGGATGCTAAACATATATTTAGAAGTAAGTCGCTTAATGTTACAAGTGGGATTTTTTTGCTCCTGGCTTAAAAAAAAATACCATTTTCCCTAATTTCTTTAACTGGTATAGCTTGGTAAATCCTGGTATAGCTTGGTAAATCCAATTCTACAGGTAGTAGAAGTCTGTGGCTGTGTGACTGCCAGCACCAGCAGTGACACTGCTGCTGTCAAACAGCACAGAAGCTTTCTGTAATGAACACTGGGAGGATCTGGAGTCTTCCCAGTAAATGGAGCTATTCTGCCAGCCTCTCATCAGTTGATTTCTTTGCCAAGCTACTTTAGGATTACATCCCTCTGCTGATAGGTTAAACCTGCCTTCAAGTGGTCAGATGAGTTGGTTCAAAGCAGGAGGAAGTTTGAACTGACCTTCACTGTAGATAGTATCAGCTGGCACTGATCTGCTCCACCACAAAGAGCTCCTCAGCTGCTCCTACATCAAGCTGGCAATGTAGGGGTGCCATCTG
The DNA here is from genome assembly GCA_024611195.1 of Ceyx melanurus. NCBI lineage: Eukaryota > Metazoa > Chordata > Aves > Coraciiformes > Alcedinidae > Ceyx > Ceyx melanurus. The sequence goes on along the minus strand of JANHGL010007125.1, from coordinate 1,456 downwards.
GTTTTTCACTTTCACAGTAAGCTAGAAGAGACAAGACTAAGGGCAGAAGGTCATTTTACTTTCTTCTGAATAAGGGTTAGATTAAGTTGCCAGAGAAATCATAATACTTCTCAGCTGAATACAAATTTGGGGTATAAGAGTGTACAAGAGGGGTCAATTGGGAAATGCAGTTGTTAACATGTTCCACTTACACGTGCTCCCAGCCCTGAAAATGCAACTGGTTTCTCTGCTAACTTTGATGGAGTCCTTTATAGAAAAAAGTTGTCACCAGTTCTTGTTTCTCTTGGCAGGAATATACTTTTGCTTCCAGTTTAATGTCTGTAGGAATGTGTGTTTTAATACATGTGTGTGTGTAGACATTATATATAAAAAGCTTAATTTCATCTAGTAACTCAGTGGTTAGTCAGGAAGCTTAATAAAGATCATGCAGTCCATGCTGAAGAACAGCCTGGATTGCTTTGGGAATTAGCAGCCAAGTACCTCTGGCAGTTTGGATGGCATTAGACTTTGTTGGAATAAATTCAAGGCTATATAAGCCTGACAAAGGCCAGTGGTGGCTGAAATGGGAAAAGGCTGCAGCGTGGAACAGCAAATATGCCAATTTTCCAATGTAAAATTAACTTTTATTCATTAAGCTTCCTGATTAAACAAACCAGCACCAAAGCAAATTGCCAAGTGGCATGCAGGGGGAGGGCTTTCGTTTTCTTTTTTCACTCTGTAACTGAGCCCGTGTAACAATTCTCAGCTGAGTGGCATCGTTCCCTTGGATGATCTCCATTTCTAATGTGACAGGGTGCCAGTGATTTTCCTCTTTGGCAGGAGGCTGTGTAGTCACAGTCATCAGTGTTTAGCCATAAAATGCTAATTCAGCAAACAGCAACCAAGACAAAACTTCTGCTGTGTGTACAGGGCCACATAATTAGCCATCTCCTGCATCAAGTGTAACTGAATCACAGGAATGGACTAAAACTGGTGGCTGAGTTGGATGTCACGGTGGAAGAATATAATTAAATAAAGGGGCTGTTCAGGAAAAATTAGGCTCCAGTGCTACCAGTGTTTATTAGGCTCAAATCGTCACCTCTGATCTCAGTAAAAAAACCTTGTTGAGGAGGAGGAAAGTAGGATGAAACTGGGTTCTGCTACTTTAGGGCGAGGGAAATGGAGTTGGCAATCCCGATGGATACAGTTGTCAGCACAGGGATCCCAGTTTCATGGGGGAAGAGTGAGAAGATGCTTGAGATTTTCTAGGTCCCTTCCAACCCCTGACACTCTGTGATTCTGTGATACTTAGGAGGTAAATAACCCCAGGGTTTGTGGGGGAATCCCCGGGCTGGAAAACGGACCCTCTTCTCGCCATCACGAGTGGAGGGGCCGCCCCTGGGACCCTGCAGCGGCGCGGCGGGCCGGTGGAAACGGGGACAGAGCCGGTAACTCGGCGCCACTCTAGCCGCCTCCC
>JANHGL010007124.1:0-14310 GCA_024611195.1 Ceyx melanurus | reverse complement strand
GAATCAAAGGGATACTTTGGATTATGATTATTTGATGTTTAGCATATGAAGGAGCATAATACTCTCCAGGAGGAAGATATTTCTTTATTTCTAATTAAGCTATAAGAAAAACAGTGTAAACCACTGTTGCACTTACCAGTGATCATACACATGCATTTAAATCACTTAAACTAAAGGTGTGATTTGGGATCATGTTCTTTTTTGTCTTGCAAAGAGGATGGAACAGATGTGGAAGGCTTAGTTTTAAATGAAAAGTCCAATAAATAATATTTATTTTTAAGATATTGCTGACCTATGGAAAAGAAATTATCCTCTGAGTAAGATATTTAAATATATTAAAAGTGTACAGGATTATAAAGGATTTGTTTGGGGAGAATGGGATTGTTCTAAAATGACTTACTGGAATTTCCACTTGCAATTATTCTCCTAATAATGATTTTGAATTCTGCTGGCCATTTCTAACATCATGATTCATAATTGATGCTAAAGAATTTTCATCCTTCTTACAGTTAGATCATAGATGTGTCCAGTACAAACCATGCCCATAACCTTTGTAATTTTTTTCCCCTTAAGATAAAGCATAAAACCTCTTTTCCCATAATTGTGTTGGTGTAACCAGAGCTGTAAATATGCCAGATTGCTGAGCAGTCATCATGAATCACACAGATGCACTAGGTAAAAGAGAAGTGACATTTTTCAAGGGAGTTGTTTCCAGAACTGTGAAGTAACTAAAGCAATTATTTAGTTGTGAAGTGAGGAGAACATATTGCTGGTTACTATTAAAACTTTAACAGACTTAGCTCGTGTCCAATGAATAAATGTATGGTATCAACCTATCTGCTGATAGAATATAAATATAATTTGCCTTTTTCTTACAATATTTACTCATCCACCATTGCATCACTGTTTTTTAATTGATTCTTCTTCATTTTTCTTTCATAAAATCGTATACCTGATATTTTACACGTGTAGTGGAGGGATTGAATTTGGGGGAGGACTCATATACTCCACATATGTTGTGAAAATGTGTCATTTTTTAACCTAGAATGCTGTTACACTTCATAATTCTTGACTGTTGCCCATAGACCAGAGTGGGTAAGAGCTAGAAATGCCAGAAAGAGAAGGCTGCAGTCTTTACATGCAATATAAATGCAATATCAATACATTTGCATCCTAAAGTTTCTATATCTATATTCTCATATATATACACAAACTTGCTCTTTGAGGTTTTTGTCACCAACAAATAACTGTCATGTGATAAATACCAGGTCACCAGTCTTAATGTAAACCACTCGAGGATAACAAGCACAATATTAACTATCAAAAGGATTGAGCCAGAAGCAATTGTTACTGCTAATTGAGCAGTCTGGCTGGTGTGGTTAATGCAGCCCCAGGCACAGTTTATAATTGCAGGCAGTGAAAGCATCTTACCACTGACAAAAACTACCTTTAAAAAAACCCCACTGATATTTATAGATATTCTCCTGGATGCTCCCTTGATTGAGCAGTAGTAAACTTCTCTTTAAATTGCTCTGATTTAAGGAGAAAGGAAGAAACTTGCCTGGCTGAAAATTATTCTGAATTCTGCCTATTAAATCATGCCTGCCAGGACTCTTGAATATATTCACCAAGTAGCCTCTCTTTGCTTGTTAAAATGCCTTTTGTTCAAACAACCTCTTTTCCTTGTTCATTCCCACAGCTTCTCACTGCCTTTCTGTGTGTGTGCTGTCCAAACTGGGGCTGGATCCTGCTGCTTTTACCCATTCTGAGCAATCCCTGAAAAGAGAACTGAACTGAGGTAATCAACTCGTCCAAGGTCTCATCCTGAAGCTAAGACATTCAGATGACTTGGATAGTAGCTGAACTTTGAAGCATTTTTAGGAATACTTTGAATTTTGCCCCACATTTTTAGTGGCAGGGAAAATCCTTCAAAGCCAGCTGCAGACATTTTCCTGACACAGAGCTGGACACTAAATTGGCATCAGTGAAATTACTGTCACCACAGCAGAAGGCTACATGAACAACACTGTCAGTGCCCAGCCCTGTTTGAGTTTAGAAATATAATTCCAAATGTATAAAGCCAGGTATAGGTCATCCCCTAGCTGAGGATGGATTCAGGGACCACATAAAGAGACAAGAAATGAAGTCACTAAAAAACAATAGTGCCCTTCCCAATCAATGATGCTTAGCAGCAGCAGAATGAATGAGAAGTTTCTGCAGCATTAATCATGATTTTTCCCCTCTAGGGAGCTCCTCATTCAAGGATTGACCCCTTGTCTGGCATTGTGTGAAGTGTGATTTTGTTAATTAGATACCAGCCTCTTTAATGTGCTGGGCTCTTCAAATTAGCCTATTAGCAGTTTAATACAATGAGATGAATTAAAACCAGCATCCCTGCTTAAATTGAGACAGCATTTCCTTCCTCTTTATAGCCCTTTTTCTTTCAGGAAATGCTAATTTTCCAACTGTTTCAAAATAATATTAGATATTGCAAATCCTACCCTTCTGCAGTTGAATTTTGCCATTATCACTTGGGGTGAATAATCCTTCACTGCCTTAACCAGTCACTTCAGCTAGGGAGCTGCTCCTCTCTGAGCCAGGTTACTGCCCCTGAACTGGCAGTTCCTTGCTTTCATTTTTCACAACATTCACACATTCAATGTTCACAACAAATGTTCACAAGGTTTTAGTGAAATTTGTGATTAATAGGACTTACTGCAGAAATTATCTACAGGGCCCTACAGTCTCCAATTTAATTTAGATGTTTGGAAAGTCAAGATGTAAAAAGACAAATTTTGTGTCCCCATTTTGTCTTAAAAAAGATAATAAAAAGGAAAACCTAAGTATCTCTTGAGGTGTGCTAAGTGAACGTGGCTGTGTGACCCTGCTATGTGAATTATTTGGACGTGTGGGCAGGATTTGAGGGGTGGGGGTGAGGTTGGTTGCATGTGATGTAACTCAAGGAAACATTCTTTGAAGAGGCTTTGAATGCACAGTAGCTAGCATTTCAAAACTGGCAGATTTTGCACAGCAATTCTGGGCAGCTTGAGAGTGGTAAATAAGATCTGAGATGAGCTTTTTGAGAAAAAACCCTAAGTTTCTGTCAATAATGCCATTTTAGCCACGTCCATTGAAATGTCTGCTCCTTAAGGGTAAGGCTGCATTAGAATCACAGGATGCATTGGGCTGGGAGGGACATTTAAAGGTCCCCTAGTGCAACCCCCCTGCAGCAGTCAGGGACATCTTTAACCACACCAGGGTGCCCAGAGCCCCATCAAGCCTGACCTTGAATGTCTCCAGAATGGGGCTTCCATCACCTCCCTGGGCACACTGCTCCATCCTTCCTAAAGTATCTAAAGATCACACATCTACATCTTCTCTTCTCTACTTTAAAATCATTGCTCACTCCTTTCAACAAGCAATAATATACATATTTTAATAACTTTATAAGCTTGTTGCTGATGCTCCCCCCCCACGAGAGCAGGGGCTGCAGAGGAGTGTCCACAGTAAGTATTTCCATGGCCAGTGTTGGCTGATACCACAGACCACTGGGCACCCTGTGAAAAACTCATTTATGACTGAGCTAACCACTTACTACGTCTTGTATTTCTTTGATTAATTGAAATTTACTTCATAATTAGTCAGGTTTTGTTATTATAGTGTATACTCCAGATCTCAGGAAATGGAATGAGGTTAAACTGAGCTCTGTAATGCTGGCTTTGAACCACAAAAAAAAAATTGTGTGGATGTCTTGTGAGAAAGGGCTGAAGGTTTTATCTTGTTTTATACAGATTTATACTTCTTTTTTTTTTCTTCCCCAGAGAAGGGTTTGAGTTCACTTTGTAGTCCAATTTTTGACTCCCATTCAAGTCATCTGAATTTGATTTTCCTATAGCACCAACTACACAGACTGTAATCTATTAGATGTACACTGCGTAGCTGATTCAGTCATGCTGAATTTTATTATTTTAATGTTTTATTAAAATAAAAGCATTTTAACATTTATAATGTGCATTGTGCAAGCAATTTTTGGTCCCTTCTCAGTATGGCTGAAGTTCTAATATTACAAATAATTTTAAGTGCAACTATGGTGGATATTTTTAGAAATATTTTTTTACAGCACCTTCCATCTGATCTTAGATTGTTTGTGCCTGTAGAAGGTGAACATCTGCTGGGGTAGGATCTTCCCAAGGACTGTACTGCCTGTTGGAATGGTTTATTTTCATCAAATATATAAACAAACAAATGAAAAAGAGACATAGAATTAGCACATTAGTTACCAAGAATAAAGAGTATTAGCAGTAATATTCTGCATGATAAACGCCATGACTGTTCCCTGGTACATTTGTGTGTCAGTAGCAGGATGAAGCTTTTCCTTTGCAAAAATAAATATAAAATAAATAAAATAAATATAAAATAAAGGTAGAAAGCAAAAAAGTCAAGCAAATCTGTCAGGACTTGCAGTAATCCAGTTCCTGATGGCACAGGATTGACTGCACACACAGCATCCCTGAAGAACAAAAGAAGACAGGTCAGTGAGATGGAAAACTGAACTCAAACAGGAATTTACACTGGAATCATGTGTCCAGACAGGTATTCTGATAATTTTGCTCACTGCTGAGTAATGGTTTCAATCTTGAGACAACCAGTGCACTTGGGAGTTACCTTGTCTTCTAGATGAGAATGAGAATATCACAATGTCAAGCCCAACTTCTAATCTGGCAGTTTTCAGGGCTAACAGTCCATCATACTCATATTAACATTAATTTTCCTTGCTAGGTCATCTCACCATGGCAGCTACTTGTATGTTCTACGGTATGATTCAAGATTTTCTACTTACTTCCATTATATTCTCTTTTTTTTCCTTCTTTCTTATTTTACTCACACTTTTCATCCAGGCCCACAGGAATGTTTTGTTGGAATAATCAGAAAACCTAAGAAGTTTGCATTTAAGTGGCTGTTTCTTTTTCCCTCTACAACACCTGTTCAAATGTAGAAAATAACTTCAACACACTGATCTTTAATTTTATTTATTTTATTTTTTTATGGCATGGATTTCAAAAGCTGAGAAACTAAGATCAAAGCAAATGAAAAAAACAAATTACAACAAACACACTGTTGTTCAGTTATTCTGATCATCAGATCTCTCACTACTAATACAGGTAAATAACTGCAGTATATCTGACATTCTTTCCCTTTCCTTCCAGAAAATTTGCTTTATTTTTATGCTCCATCCTGCTTTTCCCCCCATTTTCTTTCAAACCTTTCTACCCTGCTTTTGTTCTGTTTCTTCCTTTATGATTCTTTGATTCTCTTAACTCCTTTTTTGTCACTGTAGCAGATGTTTGTTTCCTCTGCCCAAATTCTGGTTGCTTCTCCTTTCCATTCTTCATTTGTTTTCTCTCTCCTGCTGGCAGACAGATGGGGCTGGGCTGCCTGGCACTGCAAATGTGATGGAGAGTTTAGCTCCCATCCCACTATGGGAACAGGCTGTTCCTGTGATATTTCTCTGCAAAGAGGAGAATGCTCTGGAGTACCAAATAGTACCTCCCTGCAACTGCTCTGTTTTCATCACATTCTGAAAAATTCTCAAAGATCTTTGTGGAAAAATATGACACAGGGTCAACAGCCTGGACTGGAGTCCTTTTGTCTTGGACACATTGCACACCATTCATGTGCATCCTTGCTCTCAGAAACACTATGGTTACCTTCTGCCACTCTTCAGATGGTAGACTAAATAAGTTGTGGATGTTTGGGGGTTTTTTTTCATATTAATTTGATTTGAGAACTGAAATAAAACCATTCCAAATTACTTCTTTGATTTTAAAACAGATTTTTTTTCAATTTAAGAGATACTGGTAGATAACCTTCAGCTAGGAGGATTGCCTTCCCTGTAGCTGCTTGTTTCTGAGCACTTACTCTGTTCTAACCTGTGTTTTGGAAAGGTCTTAGCTCATTAAAATATAGAGTGATACATTTTGCCAAAGTATTCTTCTCTGAATGAAAAAGTAAAAAGGAGTCTGCAAACACTAATACATTGAGTTTTTTTATGAGCAACTTCAACCCTCTTGCTGAGATGGAAACACTGTCTTCATATGACCCTCAAAAAGTTGAAGTCAGTAAGTTAAAAGCCTTTGTAGTTCTGGTGGACTAAAGTACTCTAAAGGCAAGGATCACTCTATTATTTGTATTTTCTTTAAGAATTCAGTGGTAATTTTCTAGTCAGAATGAGGCTTCAAATGTTGAGGTCTGAATTCACTCTGCTAAACTGGTAATTGGTTGAATTAAGAAATAAGGAGAATTTGTCATCTCGAGCCTTATGACTCATTTGTCACATTTTCAATTGTCAGAGGTGCAATTTTAAGCATTTTGAAAGTAGCATCCATGGTTAGGAGCTGGGAAAGTCAAAGCAGTTTGCTTTTGTCTTCTCAGCAAAGGAGTTTGGATAGACCTTGATGGATATAAGTTAGAGAGGACACTGAGAGTATGAAACATCTTCTGATCTCTGCAAACATGCCAGTCATCTTCAATCTCTCTGTAATTTGGGACACAGAAATTTGACTGGAAAACAGGGTAATAAATCCCTTGGGGAGTCTGTTCGTTTTCCTGAGGAAACCTAACTTTGAGGTTTGTTTGATAAAGAATAAATATATTTGGTCTTAGTCTTTCAGGAGCTGGGTTGGTGGAAAAGTTGATTTTGCAAAGAAAAATTCTATTGAAGTTCTAAGTTCTAAGCTTTTAGGATCTAAGCAGGTTTAGGGATAATCACTTTGAAAAAAACCAAACCCATGACTGTATTTTTCTTCTCTGTAAATATCAGTCTAGTCTAGTTTTCAAAAATTGGATGTCATGACTACAAAATCTTGGGCATAATATTGTGGCCTATGTATAATGAGTTACCCAGTTGCATTTTAGCATAGAAAGTACTAAAGAGTGGGCTCTCATTTTTATTTTGGGGGACTATCCTGCAGAAGGTGCTGTGTGATGTTTCTCTTTTTGTTCTCTTTTGCTTTAACCAGTTCAATCAGTAAAAAGCATGAAAGAGCCATCTGCTGCAGGAACTCTTTAAGATGAGGAAAGAAAGAAAGAAAATTTGTATTAAATGGTGAAAACAAAGATAGAACCCAAGTAATGCTTTATTAAATTGAAAGTTGTGGAAATAAAATGTCACACCCCACAACTTGTATGTGCTGTTTCACTAATGGACTTGGTGAGTTGATTTAAATGGTGGTGCCACAGACAGATAAAAACTGCAGTATCAAGTGTCAGTACATCATTTTTCCTCTGTGTTTGAAATGAATCTTAGGCTGGTCCTAGTGAACCAATATTCAATTACCAAAACAGTTTTCCAAGTCTTTTCATCAGGTCAGAGTTCTAAATGACCACACTATTGAGCAATGTAAAGTATCAAGATGACTGCTAATGGACTTTTCGGGTCTAGGGTGCTGATACCCTAGACTTCAACTTGATAATGAATAGACATAAATATAGCTAAAAAAGGGCTTGTATAAAATCTTGATTGCTCTAGTCTGAAAGTTTCCCCTCAAAAAAAACAAACCTCCCTCCTACTGGCTGATATTCCCACACAGCACCAGACCCAGGCAGCTCTTAGCAGCCTCCAGAGCAGGAGACTCCACAACCTCTCTGGGCAGCCCCTGCCAGGCTCTGCCACCCTCACTGGGAAGTTTTTCCTCATGTTGGGGTGGAGCTTCTTGTGTTTCACCTGCTCCCATTGCCTCTTGTCCTGTCCCAGGGCACCACTGCAGAGAGCCTGGCCCCTGCTACTTGACCCCCACCCTGCAGGTATTTGTGAACATTCTCAAGATCCCCTTTGTCTTCTAGAATAAACAGCCCCAGGGCTCTCAGCCTTTCCACTTGAGAGATGTCCCTTCATCTTCACAGCTCTCCATTGCACTCTCTCTAGCATTTCCCTCACCCCTCTGAAGTGGAGAGACCAGAACTGATCAGAACACTCCAGCTGTGATCTCACTAGGGCAGAGCAGAGGGGGAGAACCTCCCTCGACCTGCTGGCCACACTCTTCTTTATGCAGCCCAGATTCTGGGGTTCTGTATTCACTCTTTGTCTCTCCTGTAGGTGTACATCAGCAGATGGGAGCTATCAGGAAGACTTGGCTAACAAAGGCTGTATTTGAGTCTTTCTCCAGAGAAGAAGGCAAGAAGGATTTGGTGTGCTAGTGACATGATGGATTTGGGAGGAAATGATAACTGTATCACAGAGTACTGCAGTCAGGTCATTCTGTAGGTTGTTCCCCCCTTCTTTTTTCTCTGTGGTGCTGAGGTTCTGAGACAGATGCTCAGCCTCTAGCCACCATCCTCCTGTGGCTTTCAAGCCTCCAGTTTGATTGAATATGAGCACAGCAATGCTTTTTCTCCTTCAGACAGCCTGACAAACACTCTGTGTGTGAATGGTGCACTTGGTCACTCTAGTAAACAGAATCATCTCTTTGTCCAGGTGTCAGGAGAAGTGATGACTTCCTCACAGAGCACCTGCATTGCCCCATATCTCATTTCTCCAGGGAACTAGAGGCTACAGATGCCATCTGATACTTCTGTTGGCTGATTCAGGGATGTTTGCAGTCAGTTTTCTTGTTGTGGAAAAGCTGTAGATAGCTGTGCTTATTCAAAAACCTGATAGCACTGGCTTTGTGGAGTTCTCAGGATATGCTTCCACCTGAGGGGAGGCATTTCAGCCACACTCTGTGCAGCAGGACAGGGAGGAATGCAAGAGGTGAAGCTTGTAAATGAGTCAGAACAGAAGAATTCAGAGGCAATCAAGCAAAAGCTCTTGGATCCTCTGAGTAATCCTCCCTTGTGGAGGATTTTTGTCATCATCATCTCACAGATTCATTTCCAGGTGTTCCATGCTAGAGCCTCATACTGCAGCTTGCACTGGTGAGAGAAAACATCTAGCAGTTATGAGTACACCCATACAGTTGAAAAAATGACCTTCTTCCCTGGAAAGGGAGAGCTGTGATTTCTATTCATTTTCACTTTCACAAGCAGGATTAATAGGAGCTCCCCATGTCACTAGGAGTCCATGGCTGCAGGAAGATGTGCTGCTTCATCAGTGTGTTCCATTTGTATATCCTCAGAAAAAGACACCTGTGTGCTAGTGATCTTCATTATTATCTATGTGTGTGTAGTTTCTGTTGTGGTTGTTTTGGTTTTGTTGTTTGCTTTTATTTTTCCCCAAAGCAAAGGTGCCTTTATTCAGCACACAGTTTGCAAGGGCTGAGAAACACTGCAGCGTGTTATTGAGCATATTGCTAAGAAATACATGGCTGAGAATAAAAGTCTAGCAAGCCACCCAAGCGAGATGACAACTTAAGTATAACAAAATAAGGCGTGTTGAAAGGACTTTGACAGTTTTCATTAACAGCATTGTCTGAGGGAAATGCCTCCTTCCCCACTTCTGGCAGCCAGTCAAGACAGCAGTGGGAGTGTAATTACCTCGGGCACCCAGCCAAGTGGTTCTGTAGTGGCATTTTCCTGCAAAACACATTAAAGATTTGACATAAATTAGGGAATATCAGTATACCCCCTATTTTAAATGTCATGTTCTTGACTTAAAACTATTAAAGCTAACTAGGAGGATCACACGTGGAAACTTCTGAAACTAAGCAGTCTTACCATTCAGAGTCTGTTAGAAAAAGATTGGGGTTTTTTTTTCAATTCTAACTCTGATTTTCAAGTATTTGGTAGGGTTTTTGTTGTTTGTTTCTGGTTGGGTTTTTTCCTATAAAATGATGGTAAGCACTTGCTGCCTCATTCTGATTTTGTGCAGTAATATGTTGTAACCCTAAAATGATCAGTTTCACTGAATGGAAGGGGATAGACTGTGGGAAGAAGCCCTGAATCCTCTGAAGGCCACCCTGAAATTATCAGTATTTCCCATAATTTTCCCCAGTCGTTATCCTGAAATCATAAGCCAGTCATGCAGCTTAATTACTTGACTGAAGAAACCTACTACATGCCACAATTACTATAAATGGAATAATTCCACTCCATAATTCCACCTCCTTCCAAATGTAATTCTCGTGCAACAGAACTCCAAAGTCATGGAAATGCACAATCTGTCCCTGTGTGTGCTCTGGAATATCCCTGTGCTGATTCAGGAGTGGTTGTCTCCAACTGAGAGTGTGGAAAACTGCAATTCAACTCAGCATTACTTTCATTTTCAGACAGCTATTTTGGAAGGGAATTATTTTTTCTTTCTACCTTTCAGTTGCTAGCATCTGAGGTTTAAATGGAGGTGTGGTGTGACAGAAATCTTTCAAGTAGCCACTTGCAAATTCTGAATTTCCATCTTCTGCTGAAAAGAAGCACTAAGCATGAAACCTGATGTGCTTGCCTCCTTTCCCACCATACACATGCATGCCAGAACTACTGTCAGCTCTTGAAGCAGGAACAGAATGTGCACAACTCTGCCATCAACTCACCCCCCAGACCTCAGCAGGACTGCTGGCTTTTGCCTTTCAAAAGAAAGGATCAGTCCTAGAGATCTGGAGCTTTACAGGGAAATGCAACACAGTTCATGTGAAGAGAAAGAAAAAGATTAACCACTTAAATCTGTTCTTGTTTTCTCTTGACTGCAATTGGCTTTGACAGAATAAGTTTGGCTGAAGCCAGATTCTGTACTGCACTGAGCTTCCTGATAACTGCAAATACTGAACTAGGTTTCTCTTTTTGCCAGTATTAGCAGATAGGATGCCCTCTGTGAAATCTGACTGTGCACTAGATAATGTTTCTACTTCAAGTAAAGCACAAACAGGTTTCTAGACTTCTTAAACCCATGTCACTAATTTTCGTGCTGTGATATACCAAGAAACTGGCTGAAGATGTTCAAATGACTTGTGCTTCAATTTCCGATCTGATTTTTGATGATACAAAGATGGAGATGTTTTTCTTCTTGATGTCTGAGATGTCTATGAATGAAGTCACCTGAACAGCTGTTTTTTGACTGCAGGTACTTTGGCCAGCAGATACTCATTGGGAGAAATAAAGGAGTATTTTAGGCTGGCGTTTTCTTTCTAATCCCTTGGACCTAAGAACCCTGCTCAGGTGTGAGTCCCCCTGCAGCCAAACTGTTCTGCAAGACATGGATCCAAGGGCTTTGCCATGGTGCTGCTGAGTGGGAGTGTTGTGAAGCTGATGCAAGGGCTTCCCAATGGGAATTACTGGGGGGACTGTCCATGCCACAGCATCCAGCCACACTGGGCAACACAAAAACGCATGGACTCTGTGGGACCCCACTAACTGAAACACCATAGAGGCATTCTTCAGCATCTTCCCAGTTCCCTCATTTGCTTTCTACCCATGATCTGATTTTTAAAAGCAGGTTTTGATGTGTCAGTATCTAGAGCAGAGAAACACATTTTTCTCACCTTGTTTGCGGGGAAGTGTCAAATGCCCTTTTCAGATGAAGATCGACAAATCATGTTAAATAGCAGTTAACCAAATGCTTTTCAGAGGAATTTAACACACTAGCATGAGCTTGTCTTTACAGCTGTCTGTATTTACAGATGGCACAGTAAATTTGCCTATTCAGAGCACCCATTATTACAGCAGGCTTTGCAAAAGACAGACAAAAACAAATGCAACAACTTTTTGCATTTATGACTTGATGTTTTTTAGGCAGCTTTTAAAATTTATTTCTTTTTGTTATTTTGTTCCCTACTTTTTGTGCTTAAGTGCTCTTTTATTGTTTTCCTGCTGGGGAATCTTCTATACTGGCTGTCTTTTTTTCTTTTAAATTTTTAAGGCTGCAGAGGCTTTTTTTTTTCTCTTTCTTTCTATAGAAATATATGTCCCAATATGACTCATTAAGAGTTTGCTTTAGTGTTTTTGTTTTATTCCCTGCTATGAGGAGGAGTTTTAATAAATTCTTTTTCTGAAGATGATGGCTCTGTTTTCTTGTAGAAACTACAAGCCTGATAAAGCTGCTTAATATTTAATGTATCTGACAACTTCAGGCAGTGACAAGGAAGTTTGTGCTCTCATGGTAGAGAACTAATGATGGCTCACAGAACCTCTTCAAGCAGTAAAACAATCCAGAGGTGCCTGGGTGAGTAGCGAGTTAAACTCCCTTTTTAATGCAAAATAATCCCAGGTGAGGAGACTTGCAGGTTTGTTTGGAGCCCTGCTTAGTTTAGTGATGCTACAAGAAAAATGACATCTCGGGGACATTCAGTCCATCTGGGATGAGGCTTCAGGCTCTAGGAGGAATTTCAGTCCCAGGTAGTGTGGGTTTAGCTGCAGGATTGTCCAGGATTCACTGGCTTTCTAAGGAGACCTATAATGAGTTTCTGGGAATCACTTTGAGCTTCTCAAGAACAGCAGATCTTTTATAGCAGGGCATGTTTTCCATGTTTAAAAATAACACTCTTGATAGTCTCTCCTTAAACATTTCCCGAAATGATCCATTTTTATAGGTTGGTTGTTGGGTGTTGTTTTGTTTTGTTGGTTTTTTTTTTTGGTTCAACCCTCCCCTGGGCTTTCATTTACTTGCTTCTGATTACAAGTCTAGGAAATGTAGTAAGAGGAGTGTGTCCAGCAGGGCAAGGGAGGTTCTCCTCCCCCTCTACTCTGCACTGCTGAGACCCCACCTGGAATCCTGTGTCCAGTGCTGGGCACCCCAGTTCAGAAAAGACAGAGATTTACTGGAGAGAGTCCAGTGCAGGGCACCAAGATGCTGATTCCTTAGCTTGTTTCTAGAAAAAAAAAATTGGAGTTTCAGTGTATCAGTGATGTACCATGAACCACTGGTCACTTCAATGTGTTCATGCCCTGAAGGCACCTGGTATTGATTGTGAGAAAGGAATTATTCAGCTGATACATGGAGCAAACACTTTATATGGGACAAATCCATACTGTCTGCTTTTCTGTGTGCTTGTTTCATTCACCTACAGCAAGCAAAATTACTGAACCTTTAAGCAGAACAGAAGAATAAACCAGTGTTACAAACTCTGTCTGATGCAGAGAGTTCTTTTGAGATTGAACAGAGGCTAGCTCCATAGTTATTGTTCATTTTGCTTTAGAAATCTAATTGTTGCTGTCATAGTTGCTCTAATTCCAGGAAGCTGTTACTACATTTGTGTCTTCCTACTGCCTACCAGAAAATGAGTATTTTCTCTTACTTGTTCACAGGTATTTTGCAGTTCCCTTTATAGGTGGTATATTCTTCTTGTCAGTTTAGCTGAGCCTCTAAGCACACCATGTGTGGACCAAAGCCGGGCTTTCACTAATTCTTTTACATATTCAAGTAAAAAACATCTGGAATAAACAGATGTGACTCTGGGTATCAATGGAGCCAGTTCCATACTCAGTCATGGATTATTTATTCTATAGTTAAGTCACTGCAAGCATATATAATTTTGTTAATATCTTCCTGTTTAAAATATGATGAAAGGAAATAACCTATGAAAAGTACAAAATCTCATGTTTCTCCAAAATGTCATTGTGCCAGGTAATTCCTCACCATCAAATAAATTAAGAACAGCAAGCCTGAAATCTTTTAATCTGTGAGAGGAATTCATTTGTTATGTAAATGAAGTAGGAAAATTGTGCAGATGTGAGAATAAGAAGTTTCACATTTTAAGTCAAACTTCTAATGTCTTTGCACCAGTTCATCTTATATTAAAAATTTCATTAATTTTCTGTCAACTCATCTGCCAACACAGGACAATTTCACAATGTGATTGGCCAAAGGTTTCTAACTTCAACTACATGTATAGTTTCATACATATATATATAAAATTAGATATATAGTTAATCATACATTATTTACCAGTTCCTTGGAGTTAATTTTTAAGGATTCAAAGTTGTGCCAGACTGTAGCTTTTCAACTTCCTTATTTCCAACCTCTCCTCATGCAATTTGTCTTTCAGAAGCTTTTATGCTCTTTCCTGACAGGAGGAGACAGGAGAAGAATGTGGGGAGGTGCAGTGGCTGGAAGCAGATGCACAGTGTAAGAATATTAGATGAGTCCTATCTGGTTGGGTTGTTTTGGAATGCAGGCTTTCATGAGCATCTGAGGCAGAAGCCACTGCCCTTCACTTTGCTTGGTGCTGCTTTGAAGCCTGGAGGAGATTGTGAATTCTGCTAGTCCTGCAGAAATTAACTCATAGGTTCTAGAGGGAAAAAGTCCAAGTAGACTAAATTGTGAATATTTAAAAGTGCAGTGATTTCCTGTCCTTCATATCTTGCTTGCTTAGTAGCTGACTCATGAGATTTTTATTTTATTTTTCTTTTTTATTTTTATTTTATTTTTATTTTATTTTTCTTTTTATT
>JANHGL010007123.1:19355-39785 GCA_024611195.1 Ceyx melanurus | reverse complement strand
GAGATACCCCCCCCCCCCCCCCCCCCTACACTTACGCCTTTCTCGTCCCACCATAGGCCCCAGGAGACAGAGCCTTCCCCCCCCCCCCCCCCAGATATTCAGAAATGCTCTTTCTGGGTTTGTTTATGGAATCAGGACAGGGAGGAATGGGAGCTAATTCCTTTCTTTTCCAAGTTCCCAGCCTTTTACCAGAGTCCCTTTATCAGTGCTGTGCCAAAACACAGCCCTGGAGCTGAGTGTGGACTCCCCCGGGGCAGCCAGTCAGCTCAGGCAGGTGAGGGATGGGTCCTGGTGACACTGGCTGTCACCTATGGGCTTTTATTGCTTTGATTCTATTACCAGTAATTGAAAGGTCAGCCAAATTTTTCTTAGACAATTAAGTGACATTTACAGCTGGGAGACTGCAAGGAGCCAGTGCTGCTTCTCCACGGGCTGCTGCAGCCAGCACCAGCTGATGTGCCACCTCACTTGCCAACTGTAAAACACCGGGGGGCGTTTTTCAGAGTCACTGTGTGTGGTGCTTGGAGAAAAGCAAATGTTGAGATCCTGGCCCAAGACCTTTTATCTTGGCCAGGTGAGGGTTTGGTTTTTTTTCACACATCTTGCCAAAGCACAGTCGTGTTGGAGGCCAAGGGACCAATCTTGGTACAGAGTCATGTCAGGAAAGGGAAAGTCACAAATGTCAGTAGGGTGGCTGATGTAGGAAATCTGGACCAGAAGAGCAGCAAAGTAGGTTGTGTTTAGGCTGATGTCTGAGACCCAAACTGCCAAGGCTCATGCACTGAGTGCTTGGCTCCTGCAGCTGCCTCCTGCCCTATCCTCACCTTCCAAGGGGTGTGAGAGGAGCATCTCACCCCTGGGTCTAAGGCTGGGGTGGAGGAAAGGCTTGGTGCAAGCTGCAAGGAATCCTCTCCACTTCCAGTGGCAGTGCAGTGCCAGGACCTTCCCCCCCCAGCTCCAGGTGAACAGTCTGAGGTGGCAGCACCACACTCGAGGTACCTGTTGTTTGTTTAAATATCAGTGCAGTGAATGAGCTGGCAGGGTCTGTTACAGCCATTTCCCCTGGAAAAAAGGGATGTAAAGGCAGCACTCAGCTGGGCAGCAGAGAACTGCTTCAGGGTGGCTTTGGCTGTTCACTGCTACGACAGGCTTTGCAAGGAGGAAAGAAGAGAAAAATGGATGTGGTTAGAACATCCCTTCATCCTGCTGTCCCCTGAGGACAGAGAGATTTATTGGGGTTAGTGGTGCCTGCACAATTAAAGTGGCCTTCTGGAAGTGCTTCCCACAACTGTAACATGTGCCCCTCTGCTTTACAGTGACTCTGACTTCAAAGCAAGGTGGTCAGGAATATTCCTGTAAATATCTGACAAGGAGGGTAGAGATTTCGGTCACAGAATCAACTCTGAGCAGCAGCTGCATTATTCATGTGTGGATGATGGTTTGGTGTTCCAGCTCAAGGCAATGAATAGCCAGGAAGGGAGAGGGGAATGAACAAACTCACTTGGGTTCTCAGCTATGTGCTGCTTTAGCTGGTTCCTGCCATGGGCTGTCATTTGAGGGTTTTGAGGGCTTTGTAAAGTGCTTTTTTTTCCCTTTAATTTAAATGGAAAAAGTTTGAACTTAGGCTGACCCTGACTCTCAAACCAGAAAGCCTGCCACTGAAGGGAAGTGCGTGCCTGGATCTGACCTCACCCCTGGCAGAGCATCCCTGTGAACAGGGCCGTGTGTCTTGTGGTGACTCTTCAGCCTTACTGGTTCCCACAGCAATGGTGTGGGAGCTTATCCCTGACAAAACACAGATGGCACAGCCCGAATCTTTGTACAGATAGTTCCAAGGCTGCTGTTTGCTGGACAGCATCTGGCTGAAGCCACCACCCCCGGGGCTGGTCCAGCAACAGGCAGATGCAGAGGTGCCCCACACGGAGCTTTTTCTTTCACGGCCCCGTTTCTGCTGGCTGCTGTTGTTGCCCAGCTTAGGAAAGCTAGTACAGCAGAAAATGGAGATAATGGAAAGCTTTATGCCAGAAGGGACTGAAGAGTAAAGGCTACAATGGGTGGAAAGTGGAGTCAGCAACCCCAGATAACGGGAGTGATGGGCAGGGCAGGAGGCAGCCTGGGCTGGTGAAGCTCTGCTGATAGGAGCAGATGCTTGAATTTAGGATGGTGCTTTGGCTTTTAGTGCCATTTCAGCATGATATGCAAGAGACACAGGGTGATTCTGCCCTTAAAAACATGTGTGTGTCATGAGGTGCTTATGCCTGTTGTCAGCTTGTTGGATGTACTTAAGAGATGCTACTTGTTTGGCTTAAGTAAGTTCTAAACAGAGCATTTCACTTTGAGTTGCCCCACTGTGTGCTTTACTTGCTGTTTGCTTAGCTTCACTTACCAGGAGCAGCTGGATTTGCTGGAGCCTTAGGCCACCAGCTGAAAACTCTCACCTAGATTTGCTGAACTTGTGCAGAACTTGTATCTGTTCAACCAAGAGAAGCCTCCAGAGCCCACCCAAGGCAGGAGATAAGGAGGGTACAGCTGCAGTTAGGCAGATAATGCCTGCCTGGGGACAGTGCAGGAACCCGACCAGGAGGCAGAAGGATCCTGCCAGAGACCTCAGGCCAGGCTCACTACTGGACCAAGGGTGTGTGGAAGGCACATGCAGATCACATGGAGGGGGCTGCTTAGTCTGTTACAGTGCAAATGCCCCAGGATTGCTTTGTTCAGGGTCCCTCTCAGGAGGCACCCAGCTCAAGCTGACCGTGCTGCTGTACCCTTCTAGAAAAGGATTTATTTTTATGAGGTTCTATGCCTGAGACCCTGCTTCCAGAACAACCCAGCTCCTCAGCAATCTTTCCCTAAAATCCAGTGACCAGAGTAGCCTTGGACCTGTAAGCAAGGCACATCTCAGGTGAACAAAGGATATTCTTGGTGTTTGAGACGGGACATGGAGCTCCTGCCTCTGGAGCTTTGGAGGGGGGTAGAACAGCCCTCCAGTGGAAGTTGGATGACAAATCTAGGGGGGAAAAAATCCTCTTACATTTACTGTAACCAGCTGATGCTGCGAGGCATGGAATCTGATTAGAATGATTATCTTAGGGTAGAGCTGCATCTTTTATGAGCATGTCCAGTTACGGAAGTGAATCCAGATCTCTGTCCAAAGCATTTCACAGGCCCTGGGGAGACCAGGATGGTTTGAGTCACATCTTCCCCCCCTTCCTGTGCACCCAAGCAGAGACTCACAGCAGAGCCTGCAGCCTAGAAAGAGACTGACTCTTGCCATGAAGCTGCCAGGCCATGGCAGCTCTGTTCTTTCCAGTCACCTCTGGGTTTTTTTTTCACCCTGCTGCAAAGAAAGGGTGTCAGTCCAAGGTAGGGATTCTTCATTTCTAAAGAGGTCATTGTCTTGCTACTCTGCATGAGGTCACATCACTCCCAGGACTCAATTTGTCTGGATCTCTTAAGTCACCACCCAAACCTTTCTGTTGATCAGCTGAAGAAGGTGAAGCTTTTATGCCTCATATGAAGCCCATTTCCCCAGTGGCAGTCTGTGTTTGAACTGGTGCCTTTGTGATACCAGTAATGGGTTAACCACATTTGAAAATATTTACACATTTCCTGGAGGAATTTATCAGTAACCAGTTCAATCTGAGATTAAAACAGAAGTGGAAAAGCTGCACTGGTTTATAGCTGGTTAAATCTGTATTTTAAAAGAAAATACAGCAAATATTCTTAACTATAGGAGCAGGTTAGGATTTTCTGTAGTGTGTTACTGCTTGCATGTACACTGTCTGTGCCTTACAGACAGGTGTGTATATATGGTTATAGCTATATATGGATAAAAGGAAAAGAGAGCAGGCACAAAACTCATTTGCTATGGAAACTGCTTGTGGTGGAGGCCAGTTGTGGCCAGTTAGCTGTGAGAAGCACTGGAGATGAGGACACACTTCCCACTGCTGCTGTGCAGAAGGGTGCAAGTGAAGCAGAGATCTGACACTTTCTTCTGGAACAGAAGCATCAGGTGTTGCCAGAGCCAGGATCCAGGGTCCAGGGCTAGGTGACTCTGAGCTGCCTGCTGCTGTGAGCCTTATCTTCCTCTGAGGGTGCATTAGAGTTCTTTGGATCAATGAATGTACACAGCCCTTTCTTGTATCACAATAACACTGCACACCCTCTTGTCATTGTAACACACCAGAAGATTATTTTCAATGATAATGACAAGGCCATGTCAATCACAGGACTTCTGTGGTGGGAATTTGCTTCTTATTACATCTTTCAAGTGTCAAATTGCCCCCTTTTTTTTTTCTTCCCGAATTACCACTCAGAAGTTGGGAGCAAAATTTCAGCATTAAAAAAAAAAAAACCAAACCAAAAAAGGAGAATAAGAAAATGTCTCTACTTCTGCTGCCACCAATACTCTGAAGTTATAGAGCATTAACTTCTCCCGTGCATCCATGATTATACAAATGGCATAGGCAGAGCCTGCATTTTGTTCTGCTTAAATATCTGCAGAGATCACAGCTCTTCCCTGATAGACACTATTGTTGGGAAGCATTAGTATGCACCACCTGTATTTTCCTGTGTTCAAAGGAAGCAATCACAGAGCACTTCATTTATTTTACTAAAAGCTCAGTAAATGCTGCACTGCTGCCATTCTGGGAAGAATGTGTTTTCAGGTAGAGGCATTATCATTAACAGATTCTTTTCAGATTCCAGAACACCCTGATATTTTTCTTTGGCACAATGAAGTCTGAGCACTCGTAACATTCAATTGTTTTAAGGCCTTGAATTTACTCCATGCTTTAAATTTTCTTTGTAATGAGGTCCATTAGAAATTTCTATGTGTAGACAAGTTCTTCTAGTCCCAGTCTTAGATCTTGTGTCACTGATGAGGACACTGACTGCTGGTGTCCCCAGGATCTGAAATGGATTGCAGATGCCAGCTGTAAAGCAGCTGCTCTGGGAAGTTAACTTGCAAAGAGCAAAGATTTCATTGAAATGTTGATGGAGCAACTAACTGAGGTGGCAGAAGTTGGACAATCTGAAGCCCCCTTAGTGCCTGTGGGCAGAAAGGATCCTTTGTTTTGATTCTCCTCTGCCTTTTTGCTTGGGATAATCTGCCCTTCAAATAAATAACCAAATTGAATTCTCATTGATTAGCCTCTTCTAAGTCTTCAGTTTCATACTTTGCTCATCTGCAGAACTTCCCAAGAGAAATGTTGTCATCACTGCAACATTTTGCACCTTGGCACTGAGTGTGTGTTGCACTCATGGCCAAGTTAACAACCCAAACAGAAACTTCGTAATAATCTCACTTTACAGTTTGGATTATGAGAAGCTGAGAATTCCCTTAGGCTTGATTGATAAAACATGGCATTTATCCTATTCCTAGGATGATGTTCAGCAAACTTTATGACAGAGGGAAACAGCTGGTAAAGTGGGTTCAGGGAAAGGTGAAGGTAATATAGACATAAAAACCAAGAGGATAATGATTTTAAAAGGGATAATAGTTGTAATAACACCATTAACCTTTTGCTTCAAATTATTGAATGTGTGGTCTCTTCAGCAGGCTAATCAAAGGTTTGCATTAACTGCAATGCAAGAGAAAGTGGCAATATACAACCTGAGGTTATTTTTTTCCCTTTTCCAATTATTCACTTTCAAACTCTTACCAGGAAAAAAAAAATCAAGAGGGGGGAAAAACCAACCCTTTGGCTGGTGCAGACCACTGCTGATCTCAGAATGGAGCTGGCTTGCTCTCAGAAGCTGCACACTCCAGATCCCTCCCTGCTTTCTGAGAGGTGGATTTTGCAAGGGAAAAAAAAAACAAAACAGAGGAAAGAGAACTATAATTTGTTATAGATAACAGAAATTCAAGCCAGAGAGTGAACAGTAGTGAAGTGTTCTGGGCAGTAAGAGCTGTCTGGTGTGGAGGGGGATCAGCAGAGGCCCACCCCGAGGGGCAGGTGTGTGCACTGTACAGAAGCAGTGTAGGCTGCACAGAGGTCTGATGGGTGAAGCTCCATCCTGCTCTCTCTGGGTCACTTCTGGGATCTAAGCAGCTTCTCCAGTCTGGAACAGATCAAAACTGCCATCTTTGCTTTGATGTTCCACACACACAGGGCTGACTAGCAGAGGCAGCTGATGCTTTGACAGTTTATTCACATGCTAAAAGGCAAACGAGTTGCTGGTGGAAAATTGCCATGGCTGATGGAAAAGCTCATGAAGACTTGATTGACTTGTGCAGGAATGGGTCCAGTTGGAGAAATCTGCTCCTCATTCAGCTAAGGTGTCCATCCAAGGAGCACATCAGAGCACCTTGGGGGGAAATGGCCCTGCTGTATGGAGAGAGAACCCCCAGAGTTACCCCACAGCAGGACTGCCTGCCTGGCTGCACTGTCTCAGTGTAAAGGGAGTCTGCACTGCTCCTGGCTGACAAAACCTTAACAGCCCCTCTCTGTGCAATCAGAAGGCAGGGAAAGCCTTGAGGAGCAGCGTGCCCTGAATTTGAATTAACCAGATTGAATTTAAAATCAACAAGCTGAAAGGGCCTGAGATAAGAAGTCAGAACATTCAGAGGAAATGAGAACTGTTCCAGGAACTAAAGGTGAGAGAAACACTAAGTCACATTAAAAATATTCAGTAAGAAAGGAGACACCTTTTCTTTTCCTGGACACCTTTTCTTAGAAGTGGTCTATAATCAGAAACCTTTCCCAGGCACTTTCCCAGGCTGTTTTTAGTAGCTGAATCCTTTGTTTCAAAACCACCCATTGATTCAGTGCCCTAAGTGAGAAGTAATTAAGGTGGTAAGAAATCTTGCCTGCTGGATGGGTGTAGAGGTGTGGAAAGCAGAGAGAGGCAGGAAAGGGAGTGAATGAGTTTTTCACCACACGGGTGAGTGCTGCAGTGTACTGTTAAATACAGGTGTATGTAGATGTGCAGCTCTGTTCATCTGTCTGCTGATGAGTTTATTCCCACATACACACATGCTGATGCACATACGTGTGTGTTCCCAGAGGATAATGAACTGTTTAGGCAGTACTTTGTCAGAGTATCATTTAAAGAGTTACATCCTTTTAATGCACAGCAGTTTAAGCAAACTCCAAGGTTCTTAGTCGGCAATAAACCCATTAAATCATCTTAAATACCATGTCATCATCACAATTTGATGCCACCAGATGTGGCGCTAGGGATTTTATTTTTTTTTTTAAATGCTTTCCTGGAGATACAGCCTCCTGAATTTTAAATTCTCTACCCTGTTTGCACAGCTGTTGGATCCCAGAGCTCTGCCATCTTTTTGCCTTGCATCAGTTACTCACTAAATCATGTGTGGCGTGACTACAAACTCGCTGCATCTAAACCGTTTAGGCTCCTACCCACTTCACCCTCTAAGGCTGAATAGCTGGACCCTATGGGAGACAGTGTAGGAGCCTTAAAATCCAGGAGCAGTGTCCATTCCAGCTGTGGAGCTCCCCCATGGGGACACTTGAGAGATGCAGTCAGGAGACGACCCTTTGCACTGGCTGCTTAGCACCCTGTGAAGAATACAGGTGCTTGGCCACTTCCCTGGCTTCTTCTCCCCTTGTTAGCAACCAAATTGGTGGGGTGGCACCATTTCTACATGAGGGAGAGTTGGGAGAGGGACATGTTAGTGGGATATGACTAGAGTCCAAAAAAATCCTTTCTCACAAAGAACTACAATTTCATAGAGTGTATTGAACAAGCCAGGGGGGCTGCAGAGAAGCAGATTTCTGCCAGAGAGAAAGCAGGAGCCCATCTAATGAGCTATGGATTCACCTGAGCAGCAGCACTGATCAAAGATGGGACCCTGGGCCAGTGCAGGTCAGGCTGTGAGTGCTGGGTGATGTGAGGGGCAGCCAGGGCTGCTGTCCCACTGAGACCTTGTGCCAGGCACGTGCCCGCCCCTGGAGAAGGCGTTGGCATGTGTGAGACTGATGCCAGGCCAGGGTGAAGCCAGGTTGTGAATTCCATGGAATTAGAACACCTAGTAAGTGTGACTGTGTCCGAGGTGCAGGTGTTGGTGGCAGGATTTAGAGCTGCTCTCAAGTGGGTCAGATTGTGGTCTCTGACCTCGGGGGGTCAGGAGGATCAGCACAGGACAACCCTCGCTGTCAATGGGTGAAACACCCGCTCAGACCAGCCTCTTATCAGTGCCAAAGGAGCTGCAAATCCTGATTGAATGTGAAAATTAGAAACACCCTTCAAAAGGCTGATTCAAAGCCCAGTGGAAAGAGACCCATTGCCTTGCTTTGATTTGCTCTTGGGCTGACACGAGTGTTTGAGCAGCTCTGTGTTGAAGAGGGCATGAAATGCTGTCTAGATGATCCTCCAGTGAAGTGTAATATTTGATAGCATCGGTAAATACAAAGCAGAAACAAAATGACAACAGCATTTGAGCATCTTGTGATAGCAAGTGAGGTGGAAAAGTTAAATGGATATAGCACAGGATCCCCAGAGGTTGGATCACAGCGTGGTGCTGGTGGGAGCCCAGTTGTTACCTTGCTGATATCCACGTGTGGAGCTCTCAATCTTTTTGGATTGTGGCTGAACAGAGAGATTTGCTTGTAGCTGCCTTCTCTCTTATTCATACTGTATAGGCCATCCTCTCCTACCAGCAAATAAACACCGTGCCAGCTATAGCAGCAGTTTACATGGAAAAGCAATGAAGCAATTTCAGGGAAGTATGAGATGTAATTTTGGCTTTGGGTTTGGTTTTTTTGCTGTCACTTAGCAGCTAGAGAGAGGAGATGCACCGACGTGCCGAGCCGGGCGTGTATTATGCAAACTCCTATCACAGTCTCATTGACTGCTTGTGGACCCCCATATCTCTCTGCTTCCATCTGTTGTTTTAAGACTAAGTTGTTTGGAGGTTGTCCAAATTCCCTTCCCCAACTTTGGCGAAGTACCTGCCTGCCTTAGGCATCCCACAGACACCAGAGACAGCCTGATGTGCCAGGGGATGCTCCTTTCTCTCCTTCTCCCCCTCCCTCCTTTCCCTCAGCTGCACAGGGATATCATGGGGTGCCATCACCCCAGTCAAGGAGCATAGTCAGAAGGGGTGGATTTGGACTGTGCTGATGTCTTCAGCCCACCACAGTTCAGAATCAAGGTGCCATGGACTGTGAGGAGTAGGAATGGTGACCAGCTGGTTGCCTGTGACCCACGAGTGGGCAGCAGCAGCAGCTGCCACGTCTCAATCTAGGCAGTAGCTGTGGCTGAGGCAATATCTCAAGAGCTAACAAGGGAACATCAGGCTTATTCAAGAAAACAGAAATGACACAGAAGATAAATAAGCAAAACATATAAAACATAAATGCAATCCTATTAAAATTAAGTACGTCTTAATTTCTGAAAAGCATGGCATTTTGGTGCTAGGCTTCCTGAGCAGGGAAAGATTATATGCATCATTAACAGAAAATGTTTTCAAGGGCCCTTTTAAAAAATTGTATCCATGTTTGCAACTGCCATGTGCAAATTATAAAAATCAGAGAAGGGGAAAAAAAACAGCAAGCAGTGGAAATAGCCCATTTTGTGAATTATAGGAAAAAATATACCATCTGTGATTTAGTGCAGTTCCCAAGATCCCATCTGTGATCAAGCACAGTCCTCAATGAAGGCTGAATCTCTGAGCCTTTCCATATGATAAAATATTTCTCTTGGAAGATGCTTGGGCTAATGGGTTTGTTTTTCTGGAATAAGGCTCCTCTAGATGAGACAGAAAACCCTGGAGGCCTAATTTTGTCTCCTGTGGCCGATTACAGCTGATGTCAGGAGAAGCAGGAGTGAAAGGAGGTCAAAGATCTAACCACCTTTTCCTTCTAATTTCTACACTACTGTTTATCAGGTCAGCTTGTTGGGTCTAAGAGGTCTAGACAGTGATTTCATAATCAGATGAAATGTGTCAGATGCTGTGGTCACTGGATCCTAGCAGGAGGAGGGCTCACTGAGGGGCTGCAGCTGCACCGTGGAAGCTCCAACTGTTGCCTTCTGCTGCTGCTGTTCATTTTTCAGCAGTGAGAGATCCCTCAAAGTCAGGGGAGTGCATCCTCTAATGCAGATGCACTTCTGCCATCTTCTGATGCCTTTAGGGGTGTTGTCACCGTGATCTCTTAGTCTGAGTCCAGAGGTGGCCTTTGCTGGGCCAGGTATTTATAGAAATGCAACGTGTTTCCTTCCAACCCTCCATTAATTACACACACACACGTACAGACTGGCACAATTTCAGTTACCACTGAAATGTAGATCTGAATAATAACTGCAGTCACCTGTTTAAATACATGTTTATATATTCTGCTCTATGTAATTACATGCTGATTATACAATTACAGAAAATACTTACATATTTTGCACAATTATGCTATTACTGCAATAATGCCCACAATAGAGCTGTGCGTGTGTGTGTGTTTGGGGAAATACAGCCCTGGTTGGTTGGTGCAGAGTCACCCAGAGCTGGTGCAGCTCCTCTCGAGCCAGGAGAGCTGGTGGAGCAGAGGGTGAGACAGGGCAGCAGTGTGTGGCTTCTGTTGGCACTCTGGGCTGACTCTCCCTCAGCTTTCTCAGAGAACACCTGCAGTAAGGGTTTCTGGGAGGGTTTTCTGCTCATCACAGAAAGGGATTTGTTCCCACTCTGATTTTAATAGGGTAAGACCCTGCTATTCCATCTCACAACTTTACTGACACGAGATCTTATTTAAAGCCATCCTCCCCCTCTGCTCCTTGAAATCTGAGCTTCCCATACCTTCATCCAGTGTTTGTTTTATATCCAGAGCTCTGCAGCTGCTGCTTCCTCCGCCGCTGAGAAATGACAGCGTAACTGTTGCATCCACTAAAAAAAAAAGGAAATAAAATTAAATGAGGAAGAAGAATACATCTCCAGCAGAGAAGAATAACTATTTTACGTATCTAAATTGTACAGCCTGATCTTAATTGTAGGGATAATTCTTTGTTATTTGGAGCCACTTGGAACGCGACAGCCAACGCGTGCTCTTGGCACCGCATCCAGAGAGATTTCTGTGGAGACAATGGGGGGAATTCTCCTGAACTGAAAGGAGATGGAAGTGTCTTTACGAGGTTAATAGGGCCAGAGTCTGGGATGAGCAGAATGGCAGAATGTACTGCAATCTGGTGGGTGGTTGGTTGGTTGGATGGGGGGGTTTCTAGGTGCAGCCAGCACTGGGTGAGGCCCTGTGTGGGTGCTGTATGGGCACGAGGAGCTGCTTCCCCAGCCACCCTCCAGCCCGTGTCTCGCTCCCGGGGCACACAGAGCAGGAGTTTCCGCAGCCAGCCAGTCAGCCAGGCTGGTCCCATGCTGGACTGGGGCCCCATCCAGGCTCCAGTCCAGCCCCTCTCTGTTGCCATTCCTCTCTGCTCTGTTGGCTCTGCTGTCACCGCTGAAGCCGCCACCACCAGTGGAGGCCAGCAGCAGTGTGCTGGTAGTTACTGGTGCTGTTCAGCCATAGCTGTGAGTCTGGGGTACAGTTTCAAGATGTCAACTCACTCCTTAGACAAAAATCCTCTTGAATTTGCCCAGAATTTGTCTGAAAAGCTGGGAAATGCTAATAAAGCAGAAGAAAGCAAGAGACAGTAATGTGAACTGAAACTACTGAGTTAGAGGAGGACAGTATTTGTGGTAACATCACAAACTGGAATTGTTTTTGAGACTCACCCAGCTGTTTCTGGAGTAAAGGGAACCTGTGCAGACATGTAATCAGCTCTTCCAACAGTTTGGCTAATTCAAAAACTGCACAGTTAGGATTTGGGAGGAAAGCACATTGCTGGAGGGAGCTGGGGCCAGCAGAACCTCAGCAGCTGGGGAGAGAAAGAGGACCCAGCAGAGTGATCCAATGAAGAAAGGGAAAAGAACGACTTCCAAGCAATGAAACACTGCCCTTGGCAAGGAGGTAGGAAAGGATGAGAGGACAAAAAAATAATCCAGGTAATGACTTAAAAAATGTAGCAATCTTTTAAATAAAAGGGAGAGATAAAGCTATGAAAGGTGAGAAGTAGCTCAGTGGCTCAGAAAGACATTGGGAAAGATCCAGAGGTGGGCAGGAGTGGAAGTACTGCTGCTCTAAGGGAGCACTAGTGGGAGATTGACCCTGGATGTTATCTGGGAGATGTCTGAAGGAACAGGTGAAGAAGGGCATCAGCTTGGGAAAGCCCACGGTGTGGCTGTTTGTGAACTGCACAGCAGGACACAGCCCCTCTGCCCTGCTGGGTGCAGAGCTGCTGCTCTCCAGCTCTGCCTTTACTGCCCTGTCAGTGATGCTGTGCAGAGGGGCCCACATGCTGGGAGGCTGGGCACCTGCAGCTCCCCGTGTGTCCAGAGGGCAGCTTTAGCTTTCCATGCATCACGTTTGCCATGTAACACTGCCCATTTACCCTGCACCTAAACAGCAGCAAGTTTAGGTGGCCTCAGCGTGTTTTCCTGCCCGGGGTGCAGGACACTTGCTGGGCTGGCTGCTGCCTGGAGGCCAGACCTGGGAGAGGTTGGGGTGAAACCTCAGCTTCCAGAAGAGCATGCTCCAGCCCATGCTCACGTACCTGCTCTGCAAGGCAGGCTGAGGCTGACTCTGGGTTACTATTCCTGCAGAGCCTCAGGGATAAATAAAAGGAGCCACATTCACATGGATTCTGGCCCTCGCAGCAGCTCCAGGTGTCAGCAGGAAAAAGGGCAACTCCTTATCCTCAGCCAAGCCAGCAGAGGGTTTGAGGCCCCTGCACGTCTCCCTGTTGCTGTTTCAAGGAGAAGTCTGTTCTGCCAGGCTGGAGCATTTTCTCTCTGCCTCGTTGTGGGGTGGCTGTAACAGCATCGCTCGGCTCCCCTTGGGCCATCAGATTCCAGGCACGGACTGAGGGCAACATCTGGCCCTTTGAAATGATCCAAGAAGTACCAGACACAGCCTGGCATGAGAGGCAGGAGACCATAACCCTGCAGCAGCACCGTTTGCTAGATGGCAACGAGGTCATTGATGGGTCTGTTTTTGTCTTTTAATCAGGAGGAAGATTTACAGCTCCTGGAGTATCTGGCCTAGCCATCATCTTACAGATGCTCCTTGCATATGCTCCAACTTGAGGCAAAGCACAACATAGTTTGATATTAATACAAGCCAGAGCTCATCATGAACTCTCACGTCACCAGAGCCTTATCCTTCAGTGGAGGTGAGAATTTGTCTGGGAACCGATCGGGTTTTTCTCTGTGCTCTAAACACTGGATTAGGACCAAGGAGGTGGCGAGGACACGGTGAGCAAAAAGCACTGCTCTGTGAATGAGGGCGATAAATGAGGTTTTCATTTAGTTGAGTAAGCTCTTGACCTTTCTTGCTGCAAAGTGCCATCTAGTGTTCACCGCCGTGCCTGCCAGCTCGCCTGCCAGACACCAGTCAGGCTGCAAAGAGCCTACAAAGGGAAGGCAGATGAGCAAACGAACTGTCACTGCTCATAACCAGATGTTGCTGGTCTTCCATACGTAATTGAAGTAACCGAGGCAAGTGAAGCTTCTTTATTATGTGATGGAATAAAAGATGTTTCCACTGGGTTCAAAAATTACCCTGGATCTTGGGAAGCAAAGTGGTAACTGCACTGAGGGAGCGTGTTGTGGAATTTCATGCACAGAATATATGCCCAATGAGGTGTCAATTTGCATGTGTAATGAGCATCGTGGCATTAATAATGTCTGTGTTGCAGTGGTGCTTCTGTTTGGGATGAGGGAGGTGGAATTGGGCACCCATGCAGAGAGTGGGGCAAGGTGGTCCCCTCCTGGCAAGTCTGTAGCCAGCTGCAGTGAGTAGGTGACTCCAGGAGAGCACCCGGATGACCAGCACCCACTGTCTAGGTGCAAGCAAGTTAAATGTGCATGCAAATTAGTCCTGCAATAGCAAATGTACTTCACAAGCCTAATATCAGACCCAGCAAAGACAAAGTTTAGCATGTGAAGTGCAGGTATCAGGGAGGGAGTTGATCCACAAGAACGCTTGGAAATCAGAGGTGGAGAGGAGGTTAAAAAAAAGCTGCACAAAAATAACTCTGCAGCCAAATTTGTATCTGGGGCATCTTTCTCAGTGGGCTGGGACTGTCCTGTTTGGCCTGGAACTCTCCCTGCCACATCTGATCACCCCTGAAACCACCCCGGGCACAGGCCTCCAACACAGAGGTTGTTAGTTCTGTTTGTTATCTGCAAAGCACTGACAGCACTTCACAAGTGCCAGTGTATTCATGTCTTGGGTTTTGCTCTTACAGTGGCCAGGAGCAGAGTCTAATTAGCCCAAACAACATCCATGATAGAGAACAAACCTACTGACAGGGAGCAAATTAGGTCTCTGACCTAGCAAAGCATTTAACCACGTGCCACATTTTTTAGTACATGCATCTCTGGATTAGGACCTGGCTGATGTAACCTTTTGCTGCCTCTATTTTTTTGATGGCAGTATGAAGCACAGCTCAGCTCACTGGCTCAGAAATCCCTGTGTGTGCTATTAATCTGCTTTCTAAACTGGCCCTTGTCTCTGGATAAAGCACCAGAGTTTCCTCCTCAAACAAAGGATCTTTCCTAGATGTTCTGTAGGAAACCCCATGACTGTGTTCAGGTGTCCACAGCTCCTGGCTCCACACTGGGGCTGGTTTGCAGCCACTGTGGAGAAACATCAGAGTGAGCTCAGCAGAAATGTGCTGTGAGCACTTGGCTGATGTCTCAGCAGGGATGCAGACCTTTCTGTGACAGTGGGTGACCTAGGGAGCTCTCAGTCTTGCTGCCCAGTTGTTCACACACACACACACACACACACACACACACACACACACACACACACACACACAAGTGGTCTGGGGGCTGTCCCAGCATCACCAGCAACATCTCCTTTCTGTTTGCTCCTCTGTTCTCTGCAGACTTGCTCTCGTGTTCCTTGGCTCACGTTAGTGATAAATGACACAGCAAATGCAAGAGCAGTGAGGTGAAAGGCTGCACAGACAGTAAGGGGATGCTGAGAAATACCCAGTCTCATCTTCTCAGAGGTGGGGAAGCAGAAGTTAACTCTGAGTTTGAAAGTCACCTCACTCTCAGAACTGACAGGACCTATATGAATTTCTCAGAAAACTCCTTGCCAAGGAGGTCTTTATAAAGAGCTCTGTGTTCCTCAAAGGGAGTTTTGGTTTAAGGTTTTACCCTGGATCTTCTCATGCCATGGCAGAGGCTTATGCTCTGCAGGACAGGCTGGGAACATGTCTGCTTTGCTTCACAGGCCACACTGTAATCTTGGTGGCTTCAGGGTGAGAACAGGAGGCTTAAGGAGACTCCAGCTGGAAGCTGGTGGGTGTTAGAGCTGGTGATCTGCTTGTATCCCTGTTCAGGAGAACTCTTGGAGCATGTGCCACAGAATACTCTCCTATGATACCTGCTCTTTCCCCATCCTTGTTGGACAGCTGAAATCACCAGGCTGGATGGACCTTTGGTCTGACCCCCATCACTGCTCTTATTTCCCAGAGTCTTCATTATTTCCAGTCTCTTCTGATCCACTGCAATGTTTCCACTGCTGTGGCAGGGCTTGGCACCACAGAAGGCAACCCCACCTCTCCTGCCTTGCTGTGAAGTTGCACCTACACATGCCCTGGGTGAGGGAGCTGCCTGTGGAGACTTCGAACCCTCCCCAGGCTCCTCCATCTCTTCTACTGAGCTGGGAGTTACTGTTACAGAGTATTCTGAGTTACAAGCTGCTTTGGTCATCTTAAATTGTGATGCAAAATGAAGGGAATTACCAGCTTCTGCTACAAGTGATCTTTGTGACTGTCACTGGCCAGAAGTAGCTGGTGGTTGTCTGAGCACCCGAATCTACGTGTTCTCAGGCCCCTCAATTAGCAGTACAAGAGAATTACAGCCCAGAGATTGCTTCTGAGGTGTGGAGAGGCAACCTCAGAGGTCTGCACACCAGGGTGACACCTCCCCTTGCAGGTAGAGCCACCAGCTCTTCACTAAAGCCCAAGAGATGGAGCATGTGCCCAACCAGGACAGACTGTGCAGAGAAACTTGGCCTGGGTTTTGTTCCTTGTCTGTACTCAGACCTGTCCTGGGCTAATTGCCACAAGCAGCTGCTGACCCAGCCAGGTGGGAGGGGCACAACTGGGGTAAACAACTGAGCCAGCCAATGGGATCTGACACCCTAGGAGGCACACCCCTATATAAGGGTGCCCAGGGTGCACCTTGCTTCAGTGCTGCCTGAGCAGGGAGAGTTGTCATCTTGGGAACAGGTAGAGTCTTCCTGCCTTCTCTTGTTTGCTTTGACTGTTGTTTTGCTAGTGCTGTTGTTTTATTAAGCTGTCCTTATCTCAACCCCAGGGTTTTTCCTTCTCTTTTCCATTGCACAGGAGAGGGTGTGGAGGGTGGTGGGGGAAAGCAGTGGGTGTTTAGCTGCCAGCAGAGGTTAAACCATGACAAAGTGGAGCTGCTGGTTCCATGATAAAACCCAAGAGTGCTGGATCATATGTCCCAGCAGTTCAGAGTGTGCTGAGAAACCTGAACTGGGTTTTGTGTATTGTCAGAGATTCAGAGCAGCAACAACTGTGCAGATCAGGTCTGAAGATGGGGGACCAAAAGCCCAACCCCTCTCTCTTAGTTAGTGTTTGCTACTCCTGGCCAGCAGATTATAAAGCTTCATGTGAAGATTGGAGCATGTCATGTGAGGTAAAGGGGTTAAACCTGCTCTGCTCCATGCTGGCGTTTCATGGCAGAAAGGAGCAAACAGGTGTTTTTTCAGTGTTCCACAAATCCCAGTGTCCATGACTTGTTTATGCAGAGCCAGGAAAAGGTCACTGATACACCCAGGCCAAGCCTGGCTTTGCTCCCCAAGAGCTGAAATGTCCACAGCAGTGTTGTCAGAAATCTGTGGCTTGAGAAGAGTTGCCCAGAGCTGTGGTGGAGAATGTTCTTCAGGTGGGTGCTCACCCTGCAGGTGAGGTTTTCAAGTAGCAGATCACCTCTTACACCCTCAGGTCATCTCTGACTATCACTAAGTGCCTCTCCAAGATGTTGCACATACAGCTCTGGTTTGCAGTCTGAGTGTGTGTAGCTTCTCTTTCTAGATGGTGGTTTCAGTTATATTTTGGTGGTGAGCTCTTCTAACCAGGACTATCTGATTATTCCTTTTGGAAAGCAGGGATGCTGTCTTAACTGCCCACCACTGATTAATACAATGAACTCTTAATAGATTAGAAAAATATATTCCAATATGAATGACATATGGCCCAGCTTTACTGCCTCAGTCCCTGGCTGGAATAGTTTATTCAAGTGCTTATCTTTAAACCTCAAAATAATCTCCCTGAACTCGGCAATAGAAGGCAGCCCTCAGTGGTAAAAATAAAATCTCCAACCCTTGCATTTTGCAATTCCAAGACCCAGCAACCAAAGCATTTGCCAACTGCAATCCTTCTCTTCATTTTGGCTTCTCGTGGGCATGTTACGTGACTAGTTTTACTCATTAAAGTTTCAGATTGTGCTTGTGTTTTTAACAACTGTTAGGGCAGGAGTTCTTACTCTTAATTGGCACCATCTGGAAATGAGGAGATTGTTCAGGATGAGCCCAGCACGATGCAAGGCTTTGCACTTCTCCACAGTTGCAAAACCTGTCCTGTTTGGAATGGCCACATCTGACCTGGGAACTGGCTCGTTCTCTCTTTCTACTGGGGGCTGGAGGCAGAGGGAAATTTTCTTTCAGCAAAAAAACAATCTCCACATTGCCAACAGAACCAGAAAATAATCATTTAAAAGCAGAAAGTTGCACAATTTGGGCTGCTGGTGAGCTAGGCCTTTTTATGCAAATTGAATATCTTTGTTCCCAGGTTGTTGGTTTTTTTTTTTTCAAATCTTGCACCACTTGTTCAGCATTTCCTCATTTGCTGGCACTGGTTTCCATAGCTGCCTGCAATCTCACTGTCTCACAGATGTCATTCTGTGTTCAAAGCACTCAATGCTACAGGGCATATTAGTGTTTTTATGCTTTAGATCTATCTTTATGTAACTTCAGAGCTCATTAATATATCCCGGTTTGTGTGATTAAACAACAACAACCTGGCACTGGAGGAGCTCTGAACAGGAGAATGGGTTGCAAGGAAAATGGTTTTCTTCTCATTATGCAGATTTGAAGCTAGAGATGAGCTGGGGACCAGCGAGCCAACGGACAAGGTACAAGTCCTGCCAGGTGATCATTCCCTGGCTGCAGCCGAGCAGACCGTGTGTCAGAAAAACCCCAGGAAGAGTCAAACACTCTCTGAAATGTAAAGATTTTTCACATCAGGCTTTCACAATAGTGGATGCAAATGAGTGAAAAATCCCATGATGGTCCTTCTAAGGCTGTTTCAAATCTGAGGGAAAGCCATTCTCTGTAGCTGTGACAAGCTGGAGATGGGGCTGGGGTGTTGGAGGTACCTGAGTGATGGGCCTCTCTGAGAACATCTAAGAGCACAGAGCAGAAAGCTGTAAACACTCTGGCTGTTGGTGAAGCCAATTCCCACAGCAGCTACACCCTGAAAAGGTGACTCTTAACACTGTTGTGCCAAAAGAGGATTAAGATTGTGTGTGCCAGAGCACAGTTCTTCCCTAACTGTGCTTGCTGGCTGTGAAGGGTTGAAGTGATGAGTATCTCCTGCATCAGATTGGGTGAGGTGGGAATTTTTCTGACCATCAGTTCTGACTTTTCAAGCTGCTCTTTGCCTAATGACATCAGCCCTGCTTGCCAGAGCACGGGCTGTTTTAGCAACACACAACAGCAGTGATTGTCCTTCCAGGTTGTGTGGCTGTCTCTCCTACCTGATGTCCTGATAACCTCCCAAGAAGATCTCACAGCCCAGGCCACATCCACAGTCCTGTTGTGACAGCTGCAGTGGGAGGAATCGGGGACCAAAACCAACTTGGGATTGAGCAACCAGTTCAGAGATCCAAAGGCAGGAAAACTGCTTGGTGCATTTGGCAGCAATCAGAACAGAAACGTGGTCCAGAGGGGCAGGAGGACATTTTGGTGTGAGAAGGAAGGGGATCTGGGTAGTCCAAACCAAAAATGACTGTTACTGAGGTTCCTGTAATGGAACCACTGTGCAAAGCAGAGAGATGCTCCCCACTCCCCCCACCCTATCCCTTTGAGGACTCCATATTTCTAAGGAACAGCTTTCCAGAAAAAAAAAAGATACTTTGCATTCAGATGGTTGGGAATCTGCTGTCGTTGCAGCTTGGGCACTGGCAATAATGGAAAATCTGGTGTATAATCTGCCCAATGCTCACTAAAACCTTCCAGAAACGGTCAGGAAAACACATTTTTCCCATCTTACTCCCTGAGTCTATGTTAGTGGGGATGTGACTCGGGTAGCAATGCAGCCCCTGGCTGGCTGAAGGGGTGCTGGAGAGATCCACATGACCTTCAGCCACTCCATGTATTTCCCCAGTGCTAGGCAGCTTTCTTCCCTTTCCCTCTCTTGCCATGCAAAGGGATGTGCTGATTATATGCAACTATGACAGTAAATTGTGACTAATGTATGAAATGAGGATCCCTACCTGATGGCACGGAGATCTCAGACAGCTCTGCAATTACTGCCTCGCTACCATTTCTGCCGGGTGTTAACTCCAACACAATACTGAGCACAGGCAATTTTCTGCAGAGGTCAGGGAGAAAAAAAAAAAAAAATCTCATTAAGCCCACACCGTGTAAGCCCAGGTAGTTTCCCAGCTATTTCTGCTCGGTGTGAAGCCCGGAAGGCCGCCTGGGTGGCCGCTGGAGGGGAGAATCCCTCCCCGGGGGTGTGAAGAGCAGCAGTGTGGCAGGGAGGCTGCGGGGGCTGCCGGCTGCTCCGTGCCCTGCCCAAGGCGGGGGTGGAAGCGGCTGCCGGCAGCGCAGCGAGCTGCGGGGAGGCTCGGAGCCGAGCAAGTCTAGCGAGCAGCCAACGGCCCGAATTGAAGAGCCAGTGCTTTCCCGGGAACAGCGAAACCCCTGCGGTCTTGGCGCTCTGTCCCGCGGGACGAGCTGTTGAATGCTCGGCAAGGTGCTGGACCGAAGCGTCTCGGCAGCAGCATCAGGTGCTCGCAAGCGCGGCTCGCAGCGAGCGGGGCCAGCTGGCAGCGCCAACGTGCTGATGCAGCAGGGCCACGGAGCCGCTGCCAGGGCCCTGCCTGCAGCAGGCCGGGCAGGCGTGGAGAGCTGTCTGTGCACTGGAAGGTACTGACAGCCCCAGCTGTCCCGGCTCCCGTTCGCAGGTGGCAGAGACCCCCCGCAGAAGAGCCACAACTGTGCCGGTCAGGGCGAATCAGGCTCCGAACGGCCGCCACCCGGGAGTTCCACCCGCTCCGGCCGGCGGCGTCTGCGCAGCCCGGCTGGGGAAGCTGCGGGGAGCAGCAGGTTCTCCACGGGCAGACGTGGAGCTGGGGCCGTGATGTGGGGAAGGAAG
>JANHGL010007123.1:0-19326 GCA_024611195.1 Ceyx melanurus | reverse complement strand
AAGGTGAGCTTCTAGAAGCCCCATCCTGCAGGGGAAGGAAGAGAGCAGAGCCCATCCAGGGAAGGTGGTTCGCAGGCTACAGCAGGAGATGCAGTTCAGTCCGAGAGAATGTGGATCTTGACAGAGCCCAGCAAACTCCCTGTTTACTGATTTTTCCAAGAAAATGCTGTATATTAAAATGAATCATTCTCTTCCCTCAACCTTAGTTCATATATATTTTTAATTTTAACTTAAAAAGCTTTGTTTTTTATTGAAATATTATGATTTATAGAAAATACTTGGTGTTGATAGGGAAACAGCAAAATAGTATCAGTTACCCAAGGAGAGATATTTGTATATACAGAGAGAATTTAACCTCAAACACTCAGTTCAGTGATTCATGTGTGATTTATATTGCCCCAGGCTCCAAGGCAGAGTGAACACTGACACCCTTTGATGTTGAAAGAAGCCCAGTGACTGGCCTTTGGAGAGATTTGTGATGTCTCTATCAGCCTGTCAATGGAAAACCAGGCAGCAAAGCCAGGCCCCCTAAAGATTTCAAGGCCTTGTAGGCAGAGGGATCCTGTAAGCATTTTACTTCCACCGAGTGCTTGAGAGGCTGAGAACAAGCAGCCGGGCTAATTGAGTGCTCACAGGGTGCTGTGCTGTACTTGGCATCTCACATCTCTCCAGAACTGATGCCCTTTCAGCCCAGAAAAGGTGTCAGTGATGGGGACATTATGTAACCAAACACCCCTGGCTGCTGCAGCACTTGGGTTTCTGTTGCAGTCTAGGAGGGATGTGACAGCCCCTGGCCAAAGGGAGGAATAAACTTTGCTTATTAGAAATGGAAAGCACTGCCTTGCTC
This sequence comes from Ceyx melanurus, assembly GCA_024611195.1. NCBI lineage: Eukaryota > Metazoa > Chordata > Aves > Coraciiformes > Alcedinidae > Ceyx > Ceyx melanurus. The sequence goes on along the minus strand of JANHGL010007123.1, from coordinate 18,479 downwards.
TTGGTGGGAGCCAAATAAGCTCTGCCTGGAATTTCTGCTCAATTCTGTGGTATCAAGCATCCAGGGATCTCCAAGGGGGCAAACTACTCTCGAGTAGGTTTGACATCTCCTGTAGGAGACACAGGACAATGCCGTGACAAAAAAAAAAAGGCACTGTCAGCATTCTCAGTGCTGCCCAGGGCTGGCACGGGCACAGCCAGTGCACTGAGGCTGTTGGCAGGTGGCAAGGGGGGAGCAGGAGCTGCTGCTCCTTGCGAGTCCAGTTCCCAGGCAATGTGTCGTGTAACACTTGGGGAGACAGGATGGAAATTCAAAGCCATGCTGCTAGCTGGGGAAAGGGCTGGAAAGCAGGAAGGTGATGCAATGAAGACAGCTGTAGAATGGTTTAGGTAGAATTAGGGGCTGCTGGCCAGGCCCAGCAGGATCTGAGGATTACTGGGGATTATAAACTGAAGATGCAGCTGAAATACGATGCTGGTGCAAAAACAAAGGACCAGAGCCCTGAGCTCCTGTGGGGGCTGAGACCTCTCTCCAGTCAGGTGTGTCCAAGGTGGTAGCTCAACAGGGGAGGTACAGGAACCATCCGAGCACTTGGAAACTAGGAGTGAGGGGGAGGTGGTGTATCCCCCTTGGAAAGAAAGACTAAGGGATTGCTTGTGAGTAGAGGATGAGAATGGGCAAGGACCCCAGGGACCCCAGTGCCACTCAGTGCCTTCCTCTGACCATGGCTGCTGTGCTACCAGGAAAGGACTCTGCTCACTCTGCTGCTTTCTGGACAGCAAGGAAGGGCAGAAATGTGGCAATGCAGTTCTTCACTGCTCTGGCTGCAGCTCTGAACACCAGTCACACCTACAGCATTAGCTCTGCCATGTATTGCCTTGACTGGCTCTTGTCCCTTTGCAGTGTCCAACACCAGCAGCATCCTTCCCTGTCTCTTCCCTTGCACCCTTCAAGAGAAAGGACCATCACGTCACAGGTTAAAGGTCATGAGCAGGGTCTCTGAGGCAGGAGAGCAGATATCCACAAATTTGCCTCAGTGGGAAGGTGGTGAATAATAGTGGGCTCTGATTTTTCCAGGGAGCCTCTGTGGGGAACTAACAGTCTAGACTTGTCCTTTTTGAGGCCTAATTACGTCTCTCTGTCAAACTATAAAAACAAGAGTCAGTAGCATCACAAGGGAAAATGAAAGCTATTGGCCTGTGTTCTGCATTTAATAGGATGTCAAAATCTAAAGCACAGTCTGACTGGTTTTTGACTGAGGTTAGACAAGAAAATGCAACTAATTAGGCTGGTTCTGAATATCCCTCTCCATCTGATGGCTGCAGACCTGCAAGTGGTAACATACTGGGAGTCCCAAACTCTCAGCTCAGTGCTGCTGTCTGGAGGGGATGGGTCTTGCCTGCTGATGGGATTCAGGCTCCACTTGAGCAGTGTCACAGTTAGTGGGGACATTTCCCTGGGAAGTGCTTTGTGCCATCCTGCCTCTCCAGGTTAAGGAGAGGGGGAGACTGAGCTGGGTTTCTGGTGACAGGAGGAGCAGGGTGCTCTGTGGGAAGTGTCACATGCTGTGGATGACTTAGGCTTTTGCAGTTTGCCTTGAAGAGTATTTCCAAAGTTCTTCCAAGGAGTGGAGGAACATTTGGCAAGAACCTTATGTATGATAAGCAGGGTTTACTCTTTGGGTATTGTGGTCCCTGAAGCTAAGTAACACACTGTGGTTTCCAACATATATAAACATGTATGAGAGCTACAATTCACCCCCAAAAGTACTCCAGACATCTCACATGTGAACTAAAGCAGCTGGTCCCAGCCTTTTTCTAGCCAAGCTGCTCTTTCATGTCCTGCTTGTCCACACAAGTTCTGACCATTAACTCTGCTCCCAGACTCCTCCAGCTGGCTCCTTCTTGTTTCTAGTCCTTAGTGAGCAAGCAGCAGATCATGTACCTCTGCAAAACTTGAGACAGCAGGAGGTGATGGCCCAGATTTAAATGACTAATGAATTCATTACACCTTGGAGTCTGCTCTGTCAGGGAACATTAGGTGCTGTCCTAGTACCTTCCTCTATCCTTGGGAAGTTAGTTTGAGGGTTTTTTTACATTGAAATAATATCTTGGAGAGAACTGCAGCAGTTACAAGTTCCTTTTACCTTCCCCTTGTCAGCTGCCCTCATTCTGAACCAATGCTGCACTCAGCTGGCTCCTCATGTTTTACAGATGAACTGAAATAGAAATGGAATTTGTCCCACTGTGAGAGAAAGGAAAAGGGAAAAAAATAGCTGTCTACAAGATTTTTCATGCAAGTCCCACATCCTTAGTTTTGCCCTCTTTTTGACACAGAAATTTGATTGTCTTCTGCTTAGACATTCTGGGGCACTTTTCTGATTTCCATTCTTCTTTTCTGACCTGACTGCATTAGTTGGGAAGCTGCCAGCTTTGCCTCACAGTCACAACTAAACACCACAATTCAGACTCAAGAGGACATCAATGGGCAGGAATAATAGGTGGCCTCAAAATGGTGATTTTTTTTTTTTTAATGTCAGTCGTAGAGGGATTTGAATCAGGAAAGCAGAGCCAATGAGCCCATAAGAAAATGGAAGATCTTTCCAGGAGTCAGCCTGAAAAGAAAGAAAAAGGGTGGAAAAAAGAGTGTAAGAAGAGAAAGGCTTCCCTAAGCCAAAGGAGCTTAGGAAGTGGAGAGAAACAAGAGCACCTGGATCTCCTTGACAACTGCCAAAATACTGTGTGACATCACCTCACCACTTGCTTGGAGATCTATAGCCATAGTTTCCCATCACTGCACAGTGATTTCACCCCCAAATAATAGTTTCTGCAGGCACAGCAAACCCCTGCTGCAAAGCGTGCCTTGGCCCGAGCTCTAGCTGGAAAAGAGACTCAGAGCAGCTTGGGACCAGCACTGCAAGCAGAAAACAGCTGCTCACTAGAAAACCTTGACTGGACAGACCAGTCTTCTCTGACCTTGTGTGAGGTTGCCTAATTTAATGGCCCAAAGATAAGCTAAAGACCAGCATCCACTGTGGCAGGGGCAAGGAGAGGAAAACAACTTGGCTGTGACTTCGGGAAGTCTTTAGCCTCGGGTCTGTCCTGTGTTCCCAGGTGTAGAACTGATCCTGCTAAAAATGAGGGTGGCAAAGCTGTGGCCTTCCTATGGATTGTTCCCAATGGCCACCAGCTTTATTAGGAAAAGATCTGGGCAGGAGGAATTGCCTCATTTTGCTTTATTTTGGTGTAACCCAAAGTACTCCCATGAAGATGGCTCATCCATGGCCAGGTCCAGTCTGGGCAGGGCTGGGTCATGGGCTGCTCTCCAGGGCCCTTGAGCACAACTATCTGAAGAGCTAGTTAGATAAGGCCTTAGCTGTATTTTTGAGAAAGCCTTTGAGAATGGTCTTAACTTAAAAGCCCATTTAAGTCTTAGTGAGTTTTGGTAGAGGTGGATTTGACCAAATGCTTAAATCATTAGCTGACTGGAAGCTGTAGCCCTCAGTGGGCATTGCTGCCAGTTCAGTGGCACAGAGCCCTCCCCCAGGGGGAGTCATGTGCACAGGAAGAAGAAAATGAGAAATTGCTGCTTCTGAGAGGATGGTCGGTGTGTGTGCTCTCCCTCACCAGCTCCTGCCTTCTGAAGGTCCTCACAGGGGCTCCCCCAAGCAGCACAAAGCCATCCAGGCTGCCCCATGCACAGCTTGCCAGGAGCTGCTGGAATGGCCCATCTGAGCACCAAGGCCAGGGGCATTTTAGTCTTGACCTTGACTAAGGAAATCAGAAACTGAAATGCAGGCCACCTATGAAGGGAGGGGGGAATTATTAACCACACAGCTCAAATTTAGAATTAAAAGTTATAGAACTGGAATTGTGGGGATGGGAGGGTGTGTTCTTTCCCCTCTGTTTTCATCTGTAAGGATTGAAGGATTGGAAGGGACGTGCTGCTCAAATAAAGGACTGCTTTTGCTTTTTAGTCTGTGACATAAAGATGACATCAAATTTACCCCTGCGGATTGCCATGTAAATGAATCCAAGTCAAATAATGCACAGGGAGCAGCAAAACAACCCCAGCCCGCTCTGCTCTGCAATATGGATGTTTGTTTGGTGCACAGAAATCCCGGGAATTGCAAAAAGCTGGGGCCATTTCACACGTACATCCCCTCGGCAGCCTCCCTCCCACCACACATGATTATTTTTTTTTTCCGTGGGGTGGCAGGGAGGTTGGACAGGGAGGGGAAAAAGGTCACAAATCTGTGTTAGATGACGGCACAGATTCCTCGGCTACCAAACGGCAGGGCCGAGCAGAACAAAGAGATTTGCATTCTAAGTGATGCAAAGCAGCCAGCAGTGTTTTAATGTTGTGTTTGCTCTGTGATGTCTTCATCAGGCGCTCAAAGGCAGCGGCTCTGGCAGCCGCGGGTCCCCACGAGCCTGTCAAACTCCGTTTCCATGGTTTTCCTTCAGGCAGCACCATCGGCAGACAGCACAGAAACGGACCCCTGCAACCTGTTTTGAACAGTGGCTCTGATGTAGGGCCCCAGAGCGGGCATCAAACTAGCAACAAGCAGCAAGAAAATAACAATTTTGCTTTTCGCAGGTGTCAGGGTGGCAAACAAAAGGCTGTTTATAAAAGATGCAACATCCTCTTTTTGTTGGTGTTGCAGTTTCAAGTGAGCCGGGCGGGCTGAGGAGCAGGTTTTGGAGGGAGGAGGTTTTGGAGGGCTGTGCTCTGAGAGCTCATCTTGAGGAATTTCCTCTTTAATCCTTTAGTGGCACTAAATAAGGTCTCCTCATCACCAAACTAATAGCTGCTAACTGCGTTGCAATTATGCCATTTGCATCAACTAGGAGGGCTATTTTCTTCCAACAATTACAGGTTTTTGCAGACAAAGGAAGCATGAGGGGCTCCCTCTTCCCTCACCTTGAGGAGCACTTTCATTTAACTAAAACGTTTAGAACATTTAAAGCATTTGAAGCCGTATTTGAGCGTTGATACTGAATATTCAAGAAGAGAAGTCCGTGGTCCTTGGCTGCCGTGGCTGCCTGTGTGCAGTGCTAACACTGAACACAGCCTGTGCAGGTCAGGATTGCTGACAGCCAGACCAGTGAATTTCTGAACAACACTGGTTAGGGAACTTCACCTCCTGGTACCTCAGTTTCACTGTGTGTGGAATTTGGACAGTGCTTTATTTCTTCTCTAGTGAGGGACATGGTGTTTTATGTCCAAACATGCTATCAAGCTCGTGGTTACCCTTGTGGTTATCATGACACTAGTGACAGGGGCTGATGCAATTCCCTCAAGGAACAGTTTCCCATTAAACTGATCAGATGCTGAACAAGTTACAAGAGAATCTGCTTTTCTTAGCAATTAGCAGACTTTACCACAGCTGCTCAGGGAGGTGCTGGGAGCCACCAGCCTAGTTGGCTCCCGTTCACTTTGCAATGCATCTGCCAAGCCAGGGAGAAGCCAGGAGTTGGGAAAATTTGGGAGCATTGGATCTTAGGCTGCTTTTTTTTCTGCCATAATGGAAAGATGTGAGTGGACAATTGGTTATATGAGGATTAACAGCTTCTGTTCAGCTGGGAGCTTACACCGTGAGACCTCATGTCCTCACAAAACTCCTCTCCTACCCCTCCAGATGCTGTCACTGTAGACTCGTTTAATACTTTACCTGTCATTAAGTGGCTAGTTAGTTGTTGCACAGTCTCTGTGTATGAAGCAGACTGGAGTCACTAGGTGTGTTCAGAGGTGCTGAGCCAGGGAGCAGATCCTGGTGGTGCAGCTGAAGTCCTACCCTGACCCTGTGTTTCAGTGAACAAGACCTGTGGAGAAAATGAGTTTGAGATTGTAATATATTGGTTATAATATATTGGTCATGTCAATAACCCCCAGTTTGTATACTGAGCATGGCATTCTAGGGCAGGGAATATCCCTTTGCCTAGTTGGGCTCATCTGTCCTGGCCATGCTGCCTCCCAGCTCCATGTGCATCTACCCACTAACAAACCATGGGAAGAAGAAAAGGCCTTGACTTCCCAGCCACAACTAAAACCACCAGTATAATCTCAATGATATTATACCAGTCCCCACACTGAAACAAAAGCATGGTGCTGTACTAAGAAGGAAAAATCTGAGTATCACAGCTGAAAACAGGTCAGATTATTATGATTATGATTATGAATATTATTATTATTTCAGACTATAACTGAGCTGTTTAATAAAAGCAGAGCATTTTTTAAACGAGTACCACTTCTATTTACAACACTGACTGGCACCAGAATAGGGTCAGGTACAGCCACACTGACACTATGGGCAAAGCACTGACACATCCCACCATGGCTAACTGCTGTGTACAAGGTTTCTGTGTCCCAGGAATGGTTAAATGCCTTTTTGCACTGATAGAAACAACACATTTGTTCTCAATGGATGACTGTACAGTGCAGCATTTGCTGTGACTGTCTCAAGAGCCAAGTGTAGAGCAGAGCACATGTTCAATAGAACACTCCCTGCCTGGCATGAAGGGATGGGGTGAACGAGCCACTGACTCTAGCAGAGCTTTCTTTTGATCAGAGGAACTGCTCCTGACTTTTCTTCAGTGTCTCATGATGGGGAAAGAAAAATATCCTCTGGTGGAAAAGAAAAAGTGCCTGTGTCAGAGTGGAGGCAGAGGCTGGCAGTCATGATGCCTGGACTGTTTTTTAATGAATACTTGTGTTTGCAGAGTGTTGCATGAGCATACAAAATCCAACTTTGTAATTGTTTCCCAGGTTGGGAAATAGCTGCAAGTGGTGTGGATTAGAGCAAACAGGCAGGCAAAGCAGAGCTGACCATTCAGGAATGGTTTGGAGAACTACTCCTGTGTAGCAGGGTAAAGAGGACTTGTGTGAGGAACTACTGGAGGGCATTCTGAACAGCTGCTTTAAAACTCTTTTTGTCTGTATAGCTGCGCTGTTATTTATGGATGGGGACTGAGCTGGAGTGAGGGGTCCTTAGGAGGTCCTAACCTTCCATGGTCTCCATTGCTTTGTAAACTCTGCTCTCCAATCAAGAGAACAGAATTGCCTATTTATTTAACCTATTTATTTTGGAATAAGAATATTTTGTTCTGGTTTGGGTGACACCTCTCCAGAACTGGGCTTGTTACCCATGTGGACACTGACCAGTGAGGAGAAACGGGGCTGCAAGGGTGGAAGGAAAGAGCCTTCCCTGGGAAGCCACTGCCTGCCCCAGGGGGGTGAACTAAGGTAGAGAAAGGAAGCACTGCTAATGCAGAATGAGGTAGGCACATGAGATAGTTACCCCAAGAGCTGGGCAGGGAGAAGCATGTTAACCCCTTGTGTGCTGGGAACCAGCCAGTACCCTTGAGCTCCACCACCAAATCATGAATGATTCTGTAGCCTCTCCCTCGTGTGGGTGTATTCCCACTCTCAGGCTTTGCTGTAGCAGCATGATCTCACCATTACCATCACTATACTTTTATTTGCTATTCTGACTTTTCAGGCTATTAAAAGGTTTTTACAGGAGAAAAAAAATACAAACCAACAGCCTACAGTCTTACTGTGCCAGTAAGCAGGGATTCATCATGTTACAAGTCTTCCTAGGCTGTCAGATTTATATTCTTCATTGGAGTCGTGTTTGGGAAAGGTGAAAAATAAAATCAAAAAGGACAAAGGAGTTAGCACAGCATAGTGTGCATGAGGTACCCTGAGTGGAGAAAACACACTGGATGACACACTCAGGGTGAAACAGAAGTGGGAAAAAGTAATTTTATCTCAGCATTTGCTTTGGCTGACTTCTCAGTTGCCAACATATTAATGGCTCTTCCCCTAGCAACTACAGAGCTTCCAACCTGCAACTATTCTTTGGTCATGAAGGCAAAAAATGGAGTTTGCCAGAACAGAGCTACCCCATTCTGGGCTGCTGACAACAGTCCCAGACTGTCCATATGCTCTGCTGCACTCAGAACTGGTAAAGCAACATTTTTGCTCCCGCTGGTGCCGGTGGTGTCCCTGTGGTTGTTATTGTTTCCAGCCAGCCCCTCTCCTCTTCCCTGGAGCTCCTGCCTGTTCTGTTTCAGGCTGTACTGAGAGCAATGTCACAGCTCCTGAGTGAACAGCTGTAGCTGTTGTCACTCCCCTGCAAGCTGGTGGCATGGCCTGTCTCACTGTCCTCTTCAAAATGCCAGCTGTGGGGTGGCTGTGGCGTGGTGTAGAGTGAGGGACAGGGACAGGGAGCAGGGATGCTCCCATGGGGCAGGTCCAAGGGTGGGTGTCCTGCTGGCAGGACCTGCCAGCTTTGCAGCTGTGAGAGCTCAGAGTAATCCCTACTACTGATGGGCTGTGTGTAATCCATGAGAGAGGTGGCAAAGGACTAGCAGGTCCCTGGCTCCTGCAGGAGACAGACAGGCGCTTAGTTCCTACTCAGTAGGAATTCTGGGCTCTGAAGGGTTTGGAAGAGATCTATTAAAATGTTCCTGCTGTCTGAGCACCATGGGATCTGGATTCCCTCTGCACGTAGTCAGAGCACGGGGGTGAGGTGAGACCCCCAAGCCCTGCCTATGAAGACTTTACAGCACAGCTCATGATCAGATTGACCCTATCTTGCATTTAGAGGAGTGGTCCCATTTTCTCTTCCTTCTCTCATCTAGATCTTCCCTCAGCTTGCTCAAATCCCTCAAATCTTCCTCAAGTCCAGCCAAAATCTCCTCATGGAATGGGCCATGTGGCTGAAGAAATGCTGTTCCTACAGGGTGAGCAGAGAGGTAATGCTGGTGGCAACCTGGCCTCACATCTGCTTAAGCTGACTGTGAAACTGCACCCTTGACTGGCATCATCTTAATTCACACCTTTAGCTCTGTATTAAGCATCCTGATGTCTTTCATCCCTGGCAGAAATCATCCTTGTGTTACTGACTTGGTGGTTCCCGATGCAGTGGATCTTGATTCCTTCCTGAGCAGAAGCTCAGTCAGGTCAGCAAAAAACATGAGGGTTTATCAAAACACTAATTTCTACTATTAGCAGTAGAGGGAGAAATTCATTGTTCTGATTCCTTGCCACACAAGACAAGAGTGTATGAAATATGTTCTTTCTACTGTTAAATTGACTGTCTTCCCAAATCTTCTCTTATCACAGTTTACTGTGCTTTCAGAGGAGGACATTCAGTGCTACACGCTGTCTTTAGGCTAAGGAATTTTGTGTTTATCTGCACGCTCACTGCCAAGGCAGATAAGCGACTTTATTCTCTATATTATCACTATTTTTCTCCTTCCTAGGAGCCAGTCTGACTTTAAATAGAGGGATAAATATTTGAGCTTGTTTTGCAGACCTAAAGTGAGGCTCTGGGGTTTTTTTTCATACTTATTTATAGCCACTAAAATAATCAGCTTGAAGAGGCTTTTTCAGCTTCTTGAGCTAAAAACTTCCCTTTTGCTAATATTGGCTGGCTGTGTTCATTATTCTGTGCTAGACTGGTCCCTCCCCTGACTGCATGTTCTCACCTTCCATGGAACAGCTGTGTCATTGCTAAAGGGTGTTAATCTCCCACTATCTAACACCTTATTGACAGCTAGAGTCAGGGAGGCCCCCAGTCTACTCTGACTTGGGTCACTTCTCAAACCATTCCTTTTTCAGCTTCCTTGCCATTTTCTACCACCCTGGCACGGTCTGAGCTGGAGAGGCAGCCCCAGCCCCAGCCTGACACAGCCCTCCTCGGCTGCTGCAGCACCTTTGAGATGTTCTGCCTGTACTGGTTCTAGCGATTCCAACCAGGAGAATATCCCCCCACAATGTCAAGGGACAATAAGCTGCAGCTAATCAATAAGCACAATACTGTGGCACTCCAGAGCCCAGAATAGAAACTGCTCTGGCAGGTGGGACAGCTGCCTGGAATTTTTATCCAGTGGTTGTGAAAGGCACCGTGGCTTTGGGTGAGACAAGAGCAGCTCTGGCAGTGACAGATCCCCTGTGGCATTGGTGCCACTGAACAGAATGAGTCACTTCAGCAGATACAGCTCATTTTTTTTCCTCAGTTTTGTTATGGGTTGGAATGAGTCTAGAATTTCATTTTTCTGAGCTCCCTTTGCCCGTATTCTGGACTGCCCTGAAGTTTCCAAGGTCACATTGACTTTTTGGAGAGCTGAGTTGCCCTCTGGAAAGATCCAGGGCAAATTCACATCCTTATGCAGATCTGCCTTCAAACAGCCAACATATTGGTGGGCACCCCAGGCAGGGTTTCCTCCATCCCTCATGAATGCTGGGTCCAAAGGAAACTTTTAAGCAATTAATCAACACCAGTTGTCCTGGACTCCTCTTGAAGATACAGTAGCAGAGTGGTGGTCACCAGAAGTGGGACATGAACAGCCCACTGCTGATACAACCTTAATTTCCCACTGAGCCTAAGTACTTCTGACAGTATAAAGCATTTACCAGTGGACTGCTGAGCAGATCAAGATGGATACAGTTATCTTGTTGTTTGAATTAGGAGGTAGGTCCAGAAAAAGGAGACAAATGGGGTCATAAAAGAAATGTAACATTTATTTTATGAAGTGATTTACTCATCCTACCTCTCCAGTACTTAAAAAGGCATCTGAGTGTGACATAAGGGCTTGAGTACTGAACTGAGAACTGGGAGTGCAAGGGCTTTTGCAGGACTTGAACTGATGGTATAATTTTACTTCCAGTGTAATCTAATTGACTATGGTTATGAAATGTATTAGACTGGTCAGAACTGGGGCAGTCTGGGCCCAGAACAGTTTGTCTAACAGCCAATGTACAAGGACTCACCTGGTGATAAGTCATATCCTACTCTGAAGTTACATGTGCTGGCTGTGACTTCAAACCTGACCCTCACAAATACTGCTGCTCCCTTCAGCCACACCTGCTGGGGGGCTGCAATTCCCAACATCCTACTGCGTCCCCAAAGCCATCAGGAGTTTTCTTCTGGGCATGAACTGGGCCAATGGCCATTTCAGATAGGCTTGGCCAGATGTAGTCATTAAAAGAACTAGGCTGATGCAGAGTGTCGTTAATGAAAGAAACACAGACCCCCGGGGGAAATATGAACATCAGGTTCTTGGCCACCAGCTGATTCCTTATCAATAAGTGATGGAGCAGGAGGCAGTTGCATTAACACGTGCTGAGGGGCTGCTGTCACACAGAGAGGCACCACACTTGTGATAATAACACAGCCTCGATATTCCGGAGCCCACATCAAAGCAGAACATACCAGACACCCTTTTTTTTCCCCCTTTTTTTTTTCCTTTAGTTTTGTTTTTCACACTACACACGAATAACCAGCTCATCTAAGCAGCCTTAGCTGACTCCAACCACGTGAGTGCCAGGCCCTGGGGAGCTGAGCTGGCTGCTCAGCACGTCTGCAGGATCAGGGCTTCAGTCAAGTCACCGCTCGCTGGCCGGCTGCACCTGCCCTGCGACAGTTTGATACGGTCATAAATTACACACGATTCTTTTTCCCCATCTCAGGAGAAGGAAAAGCCATCAAAAACTGGCCGAATATTTGATCTAACATAAAATGAAAGAAAAATGCACTCAGCCTAGTAATAAGTTTGCTTCGGGATGTCGGCTTTGTTCACTCCGACCAAACTGTGCCCAGAGCGCAGAGCCAGACAGCGAAGAGAAGTCTGAATATTATTGAAAGGCCCGGTGAGGTCACGGTGGCCTGAGCCTCTCGGGTCTGAATTAATCTCCTTGGCACAGCAGCCGGCGCTGGCTCTGCTGCCTGTGCTCACAGGTACATTCGTGTAGAGCAATGCCATCCAGTGGTTGCTCGGATTCATCACAAAGCCAATGGCTCCTTCCTGAGGGACTTTACAGGAGCTGAAATGTTTCTGCTCTTGCTCTCAGCTAAGGCATTTCTTGGATGTTAAGAGGCTGTGACAGTGGCCAGCTTGATTGCTTCCCGCTTCTTTGGCTGTAAAACCCGGCTGTGTTTTAAGTAGCAGCCACCTAAGAATGTTTAATACACATTTGAGGGGAAATACTATTTTATATATGCAGTCCAAATACATACATTTATCATCAGGCCTGGATTTTGCTGTGGGGAGTGGTTACGTGGAGTCACGTGGAAAATCATGCTGATTTTTGAGACAAAAACGCAGTCTCTGAATGAAGCTCTCTCTGCCCAAAGCCCAGGAGATACTCAGATCACTCAGCGGGACATTTTGCCCTTGAGACTGATGCCCAAGGGGCAAGATGAGCAAGGGCTGGGCTGTGCAGAACCTGCCTCTATCAATACCACATTTTCAAGAGCCCCTGTTCCAGCTACCCAAGGGCTGGGTATTTGGGAGCCGCATCTCTCTTGCCTTCTCCCCGAGCGCCTCCACCGCACGGTGGCACATTCGGCCTGTGGCACGTTCGGCCTGTAGCACTCCCGGGTCAGACGTGGGTGACTCTCACCCCAGAGGCCACAAGCACAGGCTCTGGCCGTGCCAAGGGTCTCACCCAGTGGGTTGGAGCCTCCCTTCCACTCAGGGGCTGTGTGGTGCCAGGGGGCTGTGTGGTGCGGGGGGCCCTGCGGTGCCGGGGGCTCAGCTGCTGCCACCGTTGCGGCCGCTGCCTCGGCAGCACTCACTGCAGTCAGGCATGACAAAGCCCACCGGGTGCTGCTGACAACAGGTGTCTCATTAAACATCTCTCAACCTTACAGGCATTCGCATTGACAAGAACCAAACTCACACTCAATCACAGCTTAATCACAGCCAAACTCTATTAACAAGTCATACTAATTACCAACTTCTAACAATTTCTCAGGTTCAGAGGCAAAATATCCTTTCTTTATAGATGAAAACAGACTCGTGATACTCCAGCTCTGGCCATAATTAGGTCCTTTTAAACAAAACAAAACTAAAATTACAATCCAGACGGATCCCTTTGTGAGAACGGTCCTGAAAGTACCAGTTGTACAAGGAGATGTTTTGTTTGTTTTAATTTTGTATCTGCCATGTTGCCCACAAGGGTCCAATTAGCTTGTTACAGATGCTTGTATCAGTTTTAGCCACTTGTCTTCTTTTTAATTTTTTTTGTTTTTTTTTTTTTTAAGAGGGGTAACTTGTAGCACAGATTTTTGGCCTGCAGGCATCCAGAGATCAACAACCAGCTTTCTGTGATACCAAGCCCCCTGTGAAACAGGCAGTTCTTACCCACAGCATTCATAATGCAAAGGGCAAAATGAACAGAGGGAAGGGAGGAGCTTGCACTGGATTTTGGATTATTGTGGAATAATCTGGTGTGTTCAGAAGTGGCCTGAAGATGGCAATTCCACCGTGGCTAGGATTAACTCTGCCAAACTCTGGTTGCTACACCCTGGTAATTAAAATGCAGGTTTTGTTTGTAATAGCATGAAGTGCTGCCTTGCAAACCAGGAAGCTTTTAAGACGTGGCTTTCAGTTGCACATGTTCTTGTCCCCCAGTATGATCAGCACACGTGTAATTCCATGTTAACCTGGAATCCTCCATTGTGGCACTTGAGAGCTCACTTGTGTGATCAATACCCTTACAAAAGGGTACATACCAATAACATGAGGAATCTGACTCAACTGCCAGTGGGGGTATCCAGCCAGGGCTAATGCCTCGTCCTTAGCTCAGCGTGCTGCTGGAGAGGAAGAAGCTCATACGACAGGCAGAGTTAAGGACTAACATAAGATTTCCTGGCATCTTCTAATCACTGTGGTTCAAGGGAAAAAATGTGCCTCTAAGTACCTGCAGTGCAAAATCCAGGAACTAGTTGGTTACCTGTTCCTGGGTTTAGTTGCTGTTTGCTTTACCTCACCTTAATTTGAAAATGAAATTACTATTTTCATAGTGAGGGTGACAAGACACCCAAAAGCAGCTGCACTGAGGAACAGGGTGGCACTAAGCTATGGAGAAAAGTGGGGGTAAACCCACCCACTTTTGCTCCCCCCAGCACAGCCTGACAGACTCCATCCTTTGCTTGCCCACACTGCTGGAGAACAGTGGGATGAAGAGTGACATCATGACTATGGTAATGTAAAATGGGGAGAAGTTGGTCCAAAAATTCTTACCTGGCAAGAGCAGAAGTCTTGGGTTTAAGGTTCAGTGTTGAAGGCTTTGTCCTACAAGGTACACCCACCGCTGTCCTCCTCTGTCCCAAGGCTGACTGCTTCCAATGAAGTGATGTCCTGCCAGAGGATGGAGCAGAGGAGACCATGGATCAGCCCATTGTACAGAGCATAACACAAAGCAAAACGTTTCCTGCAGCTTTCAGGATGAAGACAGATCAGTGCCAGCCACCCACATGAGCTGGCAGCAGCTTCCCAAATGTGGTTCATCAAGGAGGTGTTCCAGGGAGGGATGGGATTCCCTCAAGTAAAGCAGCAGGTGAGTAACAGGGAAATCCTGGCAAGGCTCCACCTAATGGCATAGCAAGCCTCCTACCATTACTGCTGCTGCCAGCAATGGTACTATTATAGGTGGCACCTTTAATATGGGCACTCTTGTTTCTAGGACCCTGAGTGCTTGGAGTGGCCACACTGCCAGTGACAAGTGGCATCTCTCATGCCAGCAAAGGTGAGTTTCCGAAGCTCTGGAACAAGGAGTAGAGGTTTGGCAGGGTTTTTTATGTGTGAAAATGCTTGTTTTCAGTGTACAGAAATGGCAGGAGGAAAAGGCAAGGTCTTTGTTTAGAGCCACGGTGAGGCAGCACAGGAGATGAGATGTCCATGTGCAATGAATAACCATGAGAATTTTCATGCAGTGTCTCATCAGGGGAAAATGGGAGATTTTGTCTAGCCATAGTTCCTCCTCATAAGAGTCTGTTTCAGAGCAGGGCAGAGCACCCTTGTGCCTGGCTTTTGCCAGATGAAAGTGGGAAGAAGAGCCTAGGACACGCTGACACAGGCTTCAGAGGTTCTGTGTACCGGCCACATCCCTTCAGTGTACAAGCCAAAGGTCAAGTGATCTGGCTCCTTTGGGGAAGCACAATGTACGTGATCAACAACAACCCTTTCTGACTCAGCTTTTCTTTGGCGTATCAATTTCTTTTCCATGGATATTTACTATTTCTGAAGTAAAAAAGAAAAAGAAATCCATTAAAGCAATTGAAGCTTAACTATTTTGCGAAGCCATCGTTTCTGGTCAGAAACTGAAATCTCTCTTCACGCTCCTCTTGTGTGGAAATCTGTCAGGTAAATAGAAATCACCTCGTAAAAGTGCTTAAACAGCTCTGGTTTATATTTTAATTGAGGAACAGAACATTTTAAGCACTTTTATTGGGTGGCGCCTGCTGAATGACAGATGTCCACGGTGAAGTAATGCCGAGCACACTTTCATAAACCAGCGTAATTCCTCGCTTAAAACATTTACAATTAAAGGCTTGATTGAATAACAATGAGTTCTGTGCATGGAGCTCATTTCTGCACTTGTTTGTGCACCTGAAGCAGGCTGTGATCACTCGGGAGGTTGGATACGAGGTGCCAGTTGCTTTGTTCAGTGACCGAACAGCGCTCACGGGCACAGCTGGAAACGTGCCTTTGATTTCTCACTCGGGTAGATAAGGTGCACTGTGCTCTGCTGTTAGACTTCCTAACACCCTTGCTTCAGCTGGGAGGCTGGTTTTGCATTTCATTTGGTTGTTTTTTGGGTTTCAAACGACATGTTAGTCACTCTCCCCATTTGTCAAGAGCCAGAGATTTAAAAATGAACACTAATCCTTAGCAACTGAGAAAGCCTTAACTAGCTTCTGCTTTCTTTTTCTGTCTAGATCCTGTGACCCCTATTACTGTAATACCCAAGAACATCACCTCTCTTTGCACACTGATCCTCACAGTGTCTGAAGGAAATTTGGCTGGCATTAATATTATTTTCTCCTGCTATAAGTAGGGAACTGAGGCACAGAGAGGTCAAGTGAGTCGCCCAAAGGAGGTCTGTGAAAAGGGGTCCAGTGCTGCACACACACGACCAGCCTTTGGATGGTATTTCAAATTCAGCCTTCTGAATGTAGGCTTAATGAAAGCACAAAACAGGCAACAGCAAACCAGCTGACATGGCACAAATCACAACCTTTCACTCACGCCAACTAAAGTAAGAATGGATTTTGAGTTTCATCCCTACTGAACTGAAAAAGACTGTGTCCAAACTGACATCAGAACAACTTTGAGAAGGCACAGAAAATCCTAATGCTGAGAACCTGAGCTTCAAAAGCCAGCTTTACTTTTCTCAAAAAAAAAAAAAAAAAGAATCCACAAAGTAGATCTTGCCACAGCAGAAGGAACATGTGTCATGGGAACAGCAGAGGCAAAATGTGTCATGGGAAAATCTTGACGGATTCAGCCCAGGATGAGAATGTGCAAATTGATGCAAAATTAAATGCAATTGAAGAAGATAACACATATCCCAGCAATGAAGAAAACTCACAACATCCCTGCAAAAGAGATGGAGTTTAAATCCGGGGGGAGTCTGAGGATGCAGTCCCCAGTCACTGCATCTTGGCAGGAATACGAAGGTTTCCCCAAAGAGGAGTCAAGAAAATGCTGCAGAAATGGCACAAGGAGTAGCTGAAGTGCAAGGGTCCATTGCAGAACTAAATGGGGGATGTGTAACTCAGCCCTCCTACATAACAACAAAGCAGCTACTAAGTCATAATGTAGTTTGCCTGCTACTACAGAGTCACCCCACAGTGCACTTCTGGGATGCTGTATTTTTTTCTCTTCCTGATTTTCAAGAGTTGCTGGTTTCCAGCTCCAAAGTAATTTCAGTTCCAACAGAAACAAAACTCTAACTTTATCTGCAGGATCTTTAAACATTTGGGCATGTCCTGTAGTTGTAAGGAAAAGGAGTGCAATTCAGAGCCTTGTATAGCATATTTGATATTGAATTAAACACAGTCTTCCTTCTGTCCTGAGTGACTGAGCTCCTTCAGAATGAACACCCTGGATTTGACTGCACTGCTCTCCAGCAGGTGACAACACAAACTCTTCTGCAGGGCTGTGCTGGCCCAGCACCTGCCTTCACCTGGTGGCACCAGCTGCCCTGCCACTGCCAGGGAAACATTTTACAGCTAATAACTCTCTACCTTTACATGACAGATCCAGGTTGTCAGATCACTCTGCCAAGCCTCTCTGGTGCTGGGAAGCCACCCGTGCTGTCCCCATGCTGCCAGGGTGAGGAACCCACAGCACTGCCCAGCAGCATGAGCTGCCCTGCTCCATCCCCAGGAGCAAACAAACCTTTCCAGCTGCTTACAAAAACAGCACTGGGGGGAAAAAACCCACAACATCATGTTTTGGGGCTGTTTTTATCTACAGAAAACAGGTGCTCTGATCCTGCACCCAGGGCTGAGCTCAGCACAAGTAAAGGACGTGTGTGCTGCTGGAGGTGCTGAGGATCTGGCTTGCAGACCTGCCTTTGTGAAGGGTCAAGACAATCTCACACAGGGCACAACTCTGTTAGTTTTGTTCTGGGTTTTTTTAATAATAAAATGAAAAAAAAAAAAAAAAAAGGGCTGCAGTGGCTCTTTTCTGGAAATGATATTCTGCTATGTGTGAGAAATGAGAACAAGTCAGTCTGAAGGGAAGGAGTGCAAAGCATTGGCTACAAGCCTAAATAAATACTGAGGGCTGCAGCTGCCTGGCCCACCTTCTGTATGTAAGGTGACTTCTACCAACACCGTTTTACTTCACAAACCTCTCCCTTTCATTGTTAGCCATTCGTAGCTGCTGCCTACTCAACCTTCAGGAATAATAAGAAATCATCTTTTCAGTAGAAAAGCAGTAATGACTAAGCAGGATGTATAGTGCTCCCAAAAGCTTCTGAACAATAAACCTGCTCCCCACCTGCCCCTTATTCCATGGGATGTGTTCTTTCAGCCTTGATGGGGGGCTGGGAGGTGTGCTCTGCCACCCCAACACACCAGCCTTGGCCGGGGCATTAGAACCCCTTGAGGTGCCCCACTGAGCACCCTGAGGGTTTTCAGGAAGATTCAGCCAGGGTCTGACTCAAAGCACAGCAGTGTCCAGGTGACTCTTTCCAGGGATGCTGGGATGTGAAGCACTCACGGGTGTCTTCAGCAAAGGCAAAGTGAGTCCTTGTGCTGTATTCCCCAGGCTTTCTCCCAGACGTCTACCAGTTCCAGCCTCCCTCCCCTCCTGCAATTAGCACTTGCAGGGCTGCAGAGGGAGATGAGACTCTCTCTCTGCCGTGCTCCTTCAGCACTGGCTCACACCTTCCCCACGGGGTGGGAACATGCGCCGTGGGTTAGGAAACACTCTCCTGGGGGAATTGCATTTGCAGCCATCCTGCCCCCACCTCCCGTTTCCTCTGGCTGGTGGGCTCTGCTGCTCACCCTGGAGTGGAGAACACGAGCACAAAAGCTCACACATGGCACTTGGTTCTTCACAGCCTCAAATCTCCGTGACTCTCTTCACCCCACCCCCCCCCCCCCCCCCCCCCCCCCCCCCACCCCCACCCCCCCCCTCCCTCGCTCGCGGCCTGGCGGCGGGCGGTAG
>JANHGL010007122.1:61266-82496 GCA_024611195.1 Ceyx melanurus | reverse complement strand
TCTAATAGATCAGCCCCCAGCCTGTACTGATACATGGAGTTGTTCTTCCCCAGATGCAGCACCTTACACTTGCTCTTGTTAAATTTCATTAAATTTCTCCCTGCACCAGCAGGGTTGAATCAGGCTGGATCTACTTGACTGTAAATTGGACACACTGATGTGGATTAACTAGAAACTATAAAGACCTGGTAAATAGGAATGGCAGAATATAGATTTTAGCTGTTCTATCTTTTTAGCCTAAAGCACATTAGGGGATTTAGCACTGAAAGTGAGGTTTTGTGCATTACTGTGTATCATGCAATCCTGATGGGGTAGAAAAGAAGGGATTGTAGGTGTGATGCATCTTCAGTTTGCAGTTCTTAACATTTCCATAAGTGGCTTGTCATCTGAACAATCAAAAATGATCCGTGATCACATTTTCCATTGCTGTTTCCCACAAATGAAGCATCCTGAAAATCCTGTAATACAGATAATCTTGGGCTAGAGGTAATGAGAAGATAATTTTCCCAGTATTAACCATGTTTAACATTATGTTAAATGATATCTGTACCTTGCCTAGATATGACTGTGTTCAAATATTGTGTCTGTACCTCCTTCATCTAGATTCTCAGTCTTCTATAGACAGGACTAGTAAAGTTTGCCTTGAAATGGGCTCAGCATATGAGAGCTGTGGTGTTTAAGTGCTAGTTTGAGTCATTGCATCTACCTTTTGTATTACGCTAATCTGTAGTTAATTCTACTGAATAAATTGCAGCAACGTTTTGAAAGATGTTTTTTAACAAGGAACACGAAAGTACCAGGTCTGCCAATTGAATCCTTGTCATATGCAGCTACTAAATGTTTTTTCTAGCTTGCATATAAGAAAATGATGCCTTTAAATTTATTTCACTGCTACTTGGGATGCAAATGTTATTATTATCCACATAAATTGCTTTTCATGGAAAGATCTTGTATGTAAACAACAAATGAATTTAGTGTCTAGGTGCTTTTAACTGAGCCACAAAGAAGGAATAATTCTGATTAAGATGACATCATGTTGGGTCATTTTTCTTTATTCCAATGAATTTGAAAACAAGAAGAGCTGCTCAGAGACAATAAGCTGGTGGTGCTGCTGCTGCTGCAGCTCAATGGCAAGAGCTTGTTGTCTTGAGATTGTCTGAGGTATTAGGTGTATAGATGTTCATCACTGGGTCTTTGATGACTGGTTATTATGACTCATTTAGAAAATGTTAATTCACAGGTTTAAAATCCTAAATTTATGCTGTGATTTCTGAGAATAGGAATTAAGTGCAACTCAGGGGTAAATTAACCTAGCCAAGTAATTAATGATATCAGATGAGGATTTTAAAATCTCAGCTTCCATGTGCCTGTGCTTCTTTCATGTGGTTACCTGGGGTCCCTTGAAAGATTCCACTGATTGAAGAGCCAGACACTGCTGTTACTAAATGTTCGAAGGAGGCATTGAACTTAATGAATCAAAGAAATTAAGGGGTTTGTAACATGCAATTGAAGTAAAAGGCACTTAAAAGATACTTGAAAAGACCTTACGGGTCAAGTTAGCTAATTGTGGATATTAACTTGTGGATTGTATTCCAACCAAATAATACAGGCACAGTTTTGGATACCTGTGGGAGTGTGTTGTGGGAACAGTGTGAACTGCTTTCATCGTGATCTGTTCCATATAGCCTGCTGTCTTTACCCAAGGAATGCTTAGCAAAGGCCTTTGTGTACCTTATGTTGGTAAAGACAAACTGCCCCACAATCTAGTTTTTATTTTCTGAGGGTTTTTTTTTTTGTTTCCTTGTGTTGAATATTGTGAAGAAATCTGCACGCAGATTGCGGCTGTGACAGACATGTATGTAATGGCTCTGAATCACTGTGTGGATTCCCTCTATTCCATATTATATTCAACTTCCAGTAAGAGTTACACAAATAAATTAAAGTGTGGCTGCCAAGGTCAGCAGCAGAGTTGAAGGTATGCATAGAATGTAACATATTAAAGAGCTGATGCCTTCTCCTGGAAAACTTTTGAAATGTGTTTCATTGGCTGAAAGCAGTGATTTGTTTCCACTGTTTGTTTTTCTTATCTCTCATTTAATTATCAAGATAATTTGTAATAAAGATGGTTCCAGAGGATTTTGTTTTGGGACAGGTTCTGTATCTGTTCCGCTGGTCCCAGTGTACACTGTTCTGCTTATTTCATCACTTTAACTATCCTGGAAGTGAAATGCCATAATGCTTTGCTTAGGGTATATAATATCTATGCATGAAAACTAGTCGTAGTTGCTCAGAAGGTCAGACGGGTTTAGCTCAGTCCTTTCCTTTCATGAAATCACTGCATGCTTCTTGAAATCAGGGTTTTGTGTATTTTTTTCATAAGCCATCTACACATGGCTCTATTAAAACCACTATAATTTTATCTCCATGCCCCAGCGAGGGAATCTTTGGCTATCGTCTCTTCATGCCTGTCAGTTTGACTAGTTCCTCAGCAATTTAATTTGTCTCCAGTCACTTTTTATCCAGTTGGCATTACTTGTTTTGATGGAAATCTGCTGGCTCTGCTTTTCCTGGGATCTGTTAGGGACTTGAGCCAGACCCTCAGAGGCAGGCTTTGCTCCACTGCTTTGCAACAACTGTGTTTGCCCAGTAGCCTTCTTTCTTGACTAACTCTCATCATCTCCTATTTCTCAGTACCCCAGGATCTAATCAAATATTCATGTTATGATGAGTACAGGCAGCCATGCAGTGGTTTCTTTTCCCTTGCCCTGGTTGTTGCAGAGTTTTTGACAGCCATCAGTTAACGGAATTAGGATGCTTGAAATTTGTCTGTACTTGGGTCCATGGACCTATTGTTGTTTAAACAGTTCTAGAAAGCATGAAGTATTTCTGCCTAGCAGATAGTGGGTTTTCCTCTCCCTCCAGACTGGCTGTAGCCACCTGTACAATAGACTAAATTAATCAAATAATTTTTAATCATGTTCATTGGACTGTGGAGCTGTGCCAGGGTCCTACTAAGCAACAAATGGGCTCAGAGCAGGCACAGTGCAGATTCTGTTAGAAAATAGTTCCCTCTGGTGCTGGTTCTTATCAGCTTGCCTATGAAGGATAAGAAATCATCAGCATTCTGATTACAGGGGAACAAAAGAGCATAAACTTTGCTTATTTGCATCACAGTGGTAATTCCATTTATTTTGGATTTGTACCAGCATAAACTAGAGAAGAATTAGGCACAAAGCCAAATAATCTTTGTACTACTTAAATAATTAAGCAAATCTACAAGGAGCTAAACTAATGAATGGTTAACAAATGATAGTGAAATGATCAGATGCTTTTCATTAAAGCCAAGCATTACACCATAACCTGTAACTGCCTGCTCTCCGCTCAGGAGATGGTCTGATGATTTTAAATATACTTTGAAAGAGGAACTCTGAGTGAAAGCAAAAAGGTTTTAATGTAAATAGTCTTACCAAGAAGTAGACTACCCTGATGCAAATATTTTGGGTAAGATTTGATTTAGAATTTTTTTTTTTTTTTTAGCTCTTCTGAAGGTGGTGATTATGTCCAGCAATTCCCTTCAAGTGATTTTTATTTTGGCTCCAGGGAGGGAAATCAAGTTTACAAGCTCCAGTAGTAAATGTTTTTCTGTGGCACCAAAGGTAGATCTTATCAGATATTAACCAGAGTTTATTGGGACAGTGGAGGTTTCTGCTTGTAAAGACAGAAAATAAATAGAAGGAAAATTGAAGAACTGAATCCTTTACTGTGCATAATTAGGTCGAGTCCTTATAGACAAACGTGCAAGTCTGTTGCAGATAATTTGTGTTGCTGTTCTTCCTTACAGTGCCTTTGTTTCACTGGAACACTGTCCTACTGTTCCACATTGAGATGAGTTAGAAATTGAATGTTACATCAGGTGCCTGACAGGAATTACTGACAGTATGAAAGGTGTGAAATTTAACCCTATGCTTAATAATTACATAGTGATAAAATCACTGACACAGGCATTCAGAATGATCTATATGACAACTTACACAGTGACTTCTCTGCTTAAATTTTTCCTTGAGCTTCATCTGCAGGAATTCCACATATACATAGTAATGGGAAAATAAACCCTTATGTGTCCTAACTCCATTTTATGTATGTAACAAATGCTCAGAAAAACAACCCTTGGTATTTTATTTCAGTGTGAAAGATGCAGCTCTTGGAGTTAAGAAGTTAGGTTTTCAAACTCTTGTCATTTCCTCGCTGAACTTGTTTACCCACCAGTGCTTTAAATCACAGACTAATGGAATCAAACATACTGACTTCTCTACTGAGTTAAGAATGTAATCCTTGGATAAGGTGATAAAAATTCCCTAGAAAGGAGAAAAAATAATTTTGCAAGTCATGATTTGAAACTCTAGAGAAAACAACCTTTTTGTACCTAACAGTATGTTGGTGATTTTGCATTTTGGTTGCTGATTCTTCAGTTTTACCAGGCTACTGCTAATTATGTGCTCACTATCAGGGTAATTGACACCTCTCAGTTTTGTTGTTATGACTACAAAGTGCTTGGGAACAGGCTGATAATGCATAAAGACAGCAGCCTGATGGCTGCCTGAGACTCATCCCTTTTTCTGTTCTGTCTGTCCACCTGTGCTGAGTTACAAGCTGTTGGGTGTACAGTGTTTATCCCCACCATATTAGAGATGTGTGGAAGAAAACTCCAGGGACGTGCCTTCCTGAACTTGTTTATAAACAGAGAAGGCCTGCTGGATGATATGGTGGTTGGAGGCTGTCTTAGCTGTAATGACCATGAAATGATAAAGTTCTTAATTCTTGGCCAAGTAAGGAGGGGGAAGGGCTGCAAAACTATTACCATGGACTTCTGAAGGGCAGACTTAAAGCTGTTTATAACACTGGTTGAGAAAGTCCCTTGGGTTACAGTCCTAGAGGGCAAAGGGGTCTAGTAAGTCTGGAGTTTTTTCAAGAAGCAGCTCTTAGAGGCTCAGGAACAGCTGTCCTTGTGTGTTGTAAGACAAACTGGTGGGAAAATGACTGGCCTGGCTAAACAGGGAGCTATTGCTGGGACTTAGGAGAAAGAGGAGAGTCTACCACTTTTGGAAGAAAGAAGGCTACTCAAGAAGAGTATAGGGATTTAGTTAAGTTGTAAAGAAAGAACATTGGAGAGGCAAAAGCTCAGCTGGAACTCAGTGGATAAGGGAAAACTGGTGGATGTGTCTTCAGTAAGGCCCTGGACACAGTTTCTCACAGCATTCTGCTGGAGAAGCTCGTGGCTCATGACTTGGACAGGTGAACTCCTCACTGGGTTAGAATCTGGCTGGCTGGCTGAGGCCAGGGAGTGGTGCTGAATGGAGGTAAATCCAGTTGGTGACTGATCACAAGCGGTGTCCCTCAGGGATCAGTTTTGGGACCAGTCTTGTTTAATATCTTTATCAATGACCTGGTTGAGGGTATCAAATGCACCCTCAGTAAATGTGCAGATGACACAAAATTAAGTGGGAATATTGAACTTCTTGAGGGTAGAAAGGCTCTGCAGAGGGACCTGGATAGGCTGGAGCAATGGGCTGAGGTCACTGGGATGAGGTTTAACAAAGCCAAGTGCCGGGTCACGTGCTGTGGTCACAGCAACCCCAGGCAATGCTACAGGCTGAGGGAGGAGAGTCTGGAAAGCTTCCTTGCAGAAAAGGACCTGGGGGTTCTGGTGGACACCGGGCTGAACATGAGCCAGCAGTGTTCCCAGGTGACCAAGAAGGCCAATGGCATCCTGGTCTGTATCATAAATTGTGTGACCAGCAGGAGTAAGGAGGTGATCATGCCCCTGTACTCAGCACTCATGAGACCACACCTTGAGTACTGTGTCCAGTTTTGGGCATCACAACACAAGAAGGACATTAAGGAGCTGGAGCGGGTCCAGAGAAGGGCAGCAAAGCTGGTGAGGTGTCTGGAAAACATGGCTTATGGAGAGAGGCTGAGAGAACTGGGGTTGTTTAGTCTGGAGGAGACTGAGAGGAGACATCATTGCTCTCTACAACTGCCAAAAAGGAGGTTGTAATGAGGCTGGTCTTGGTCTCTTCTCCCAAATTACTAATGATAGAATGAGAGGAAATGGCATCAAGTTATGTCAAGGGAGGTTTAGATCAGATAATAGGAAGAAATTCTTTACTGAGAGAGTGGTCAGGCATGGGAACAGGCTGTGCAGGAAGCTGGTGGAGTCACAATCCCTGGAGGTGTTTAAAAAATGAGTAGATGTAGCACTTGAGGCTCTGGTCTAGTGGTTAGAGAGATGTTAGGATGAAGGTTGGGCTTGATGATCCTAGAGGTCCTTTTCAACTATTATGATTCTATACTCACGGCAATACAAATACTGTATACAGGTATGTACATATATATACATGGTTAATCCACTTCTCTCAGTCAATAGTGATCTCAAATCCCACTCTGCAGTAGTGTATTGCTTAATCAGATTTTTGTCTTTTGTTTAGGTATTCTGATTATTTGGTTCAGGCGGAAAGCATGGGTCAATTGCTTCTCCTGGTGATTCTTGACCTGGTTAATAGCCATACTTAGGGAATACTGGTATTAGAAATTGGCATATTGTCCATCAAAGCTTGTTATATCAGCGTGCACTGTTCTGAAAGGATGTCACATCATTATTATGTGAATCCCTTGTACCATTCGTAATATTGTTTGAAAAAAAGTTGATTCTATGTCTCAGTAGATTTTCTGTGCTCTTTTTTTCCCCGTTTTTAACCTTTGTAGCATGTGTTGAATCTCAGGAACTTGCTAAACACATGCCTGTAGGGAACCAGCCTAAGTTAGAAACTCTCAGCTGATTAAATCAGCAAATCCAAATTGAATCTGAACCTGCTCAAGAAAGCCCAGGTTCAATTTGATTGGCTGGGGGAGTAATAATGTACTGTGAGCAGAAAAGAGTGATTCCAGGAGATACTAGTAGTCTACTTAGCCATACATGCAGATACCACTGGGAAGATTCTGTTTTGGGAAGATTTGTAGCACAGTAAACATTCTGTGCACTAGTTTCTTGATAAAAGCTTTTAAGCAACAGTTTCTACCACTGTAACATGTATTTTTATAATATATTTTCTGAAGGAAGCTGATTAGAGGTCTTGGTGGATATGTGTAAAACTTGGTATAATGGGAATCAAACCTGCAGAGCTTCTGCTCTAGATGATCAGGTTTCTGTTGCAGAACATCAAATGCAGGTGGATCCTCACTGTGCAGAATCCAGGTTGACTTATCACTAGTTTTCAGACACAGGGCCTGTTAAAAAAAACACTTAAGTTCTACAGTCTAAGCTCCATAGCCCATGCTGCACTCTTCCAAAGTCTAAATAGGCTCCCATATTTGTCCGATGATGGGAGATCTTGTTTTTACCAACTGTATTGGGGCGACACAACTGCAAGCAGGGAATAGGTATGTAACTGAAGAATTCCTTCACTGGCTGCAGGCATTCTTTGGAATAGTGGGAGACTTAAGAAAAATACAATAAAACTGTAACATTCAGGATCCTGGTGCTCTGGTGGCCTTCAACTCCAGGGGAAATGCTCCCTTGGCTTTTCCTTCATTGGACTATTAGATTTACTGGAGTGGTCTGGCCTCTTGGTTAGAGAATTGCTCCCTGTGCTTGGATATTTTTTCATTGTGCTGAAGCTGGGGAAACTTCCAGCTCTCGCTGTCTGCTGTAATTTCTCTGCTACTGGCTGCTCATATGCTTGGGAGCTCTAAGAATAGCTGAGTAGAAATGTCATTCATTGTTCACCACTGTGGATTGCTGTCTTAGGCCTTCAATCTCTTGTGGCTAATGGCTACAAAATAGGTTCCTTCATACACAAGAGAGGTTTTGAAATGTCTCCTGTGCTGTTTCACAGGGAAGGTTGTGATGCAGGGTTAAGACTCTCAAAATGGGGTTTATCAGATGTGAAGTTTGTGATGTTGACAGGCCTGACTTCTCAACTGTCTGCAAGTACAGTCTGCTATTAAAAGTGTACACCTATTGCATGGGTTCACTCTGCGTTGATCCCCATGTTCCAAACCAAGGTATGATTCAAGAATTTTTTGATTGTTTGCTTGGGGTTTTTGTTTTGTTTTGGTTGTTTTTTGTTTTTTTTTTCAAATTAATATAAGAAGAAAACAGAGTGAAGTCAGGAAAATAATTGAATGTAGTTTTCCTTGACTAAATTATCCAGGCTTTTAGCTATATCTAGATCATGCCAGCTGTTTTTGAACTGTAACATTTTAGTAGGGTGAAAGTAACAGTCAAAAGTGCTGTTTGACTTCTGGTAAGGTAAAATGTCATAAACAGAAAAAAGTATTAAAAATTTTTTAAAAAATCTCCTCATCCTGATAATAGGTTGGATAGGATTGACTGTCAGGTATTTCATTTACATTCAGAAGAAGAAAGCTTGTTCTTTTTGGAAAAACATAGTTGGTATACATAGTATTAATGAAAGCATTCAGTTGGGGGAATGTATCTCTGTGTAACAGACTTTCTTCTTCTGTGTGTATTTCACACTTGCCGGAGACTGTCTTATGACTTAAAGGTGGAAGAGATCCCTTTATGTTCTGAAAATTGTCATGGAACTTCTTGGGGTTTATCTTGCTGGACAACAGGATTCTTTTTGCCACCAGAAGCAGAGATTCTTGCCATACTGACATGTTAATAAATTACTAGGTTGCTCATGTAGCTGTATAAACAGTGTGACCTTAGTGGCAGCAGAATAGTTATTGGCTGGCAGCAACTTGGCTCTTTTACACAATTTGCAGTGTATTTATTGTCAGTGGAAGGATGATTAATTTTTGTGCTGAATTTCTGTGGTGGAAAGTGCTACATTAGGTGTAAGTCACAGGACAATTAATGTAGATGTTATTACTGTGGGTGGCTTGGAATCTGAATGAGGAATATTCAAGTATAACCGATATCCAGGTATTCAACTAATTTCTTTAGGTTTCCTAGGGTGTACATCTGTGCTTATTCCCAGAGGAGGACGTGAAGAGAGAAAAACCTTTCAATTAGAATGAAGCAGAGCTGTGAGAACAGCAGAGCCTGTGCTTCCCTTGCACTAAAAAAGTTCCTCCCAGTCTGCCCAAGTGCGTAATGTCAGTCAGTCTAGACCGTAGAAGGGAGTTCTTAAAATGAGCATTTAGCAAACTGCCTTTTGAAATGAGTCAATTCTAATTCATCCTGGTTTTGTATGAATAGAAAGATCTGACCTGTGTTCTTGCTCAGGTTAATATCAAGAAATCACGCTCTGGGATTTAGTTGCCCAGGTAGCTGGTTTTATGCTGCTGCATGTGATACAGGTACATTTGTTGAAGGGTTCCTTGTGCTGCTGCTGTCTCCACCAAGGTGGCTTCTCAAGATCCCTGTTGACAAGTGTGCTATGTACCGTTACAGCAGTAACCCTGTCAAATCTGTCAGGTTTGACTTGCCTCCTTGCCTCCTCCAAATGTGATTTGTATTTTTTGTGGCTCTGTCATGGGACAATAAATGTTTAAATGAGAACATTATGCTTTATGGGCTGAAAGAGTGAAAGAGCCTCAATTTGTATGTCAGGCATGTCATATGCTTCATTGTAGAGGGTCATAAAGTCTGTAGGCCGGAACACAAGACCATGCTGAATCTCTAGCCCTACAGCCATCTAATAATTGTAATTTCCAGTTAAAAAAAACCATATTCATACTTGCTTCACCAATATGTTGTGAGGATTAACTGTGGGCAGTCCCTTGAAGTGCACTGCATGTGCACGCGCCAGTGTCCTCGCTCTTTACGCTGACCCAACTCTGAGGAATGTCGTGTTTTCAGGAAGAGAGATCAGTATCAGTGGTACAAAAGCAAAATGGATGTCACTAAGTCTGTGGGTCACCACCATGCTGGCCTCTCAAGTTTGAATTTCACCCTTGACATTGCCTTAGCTCTTCTTACTACTTCTCATCTGTTCACACCTCCAGCTGGTGGACAGGGTGCTAAAGGGCAAGAAGATGTCTAATTCCCCCTTTTTCCTTTAAATGAAATGAAGAATCCTGCCTCCGGCTTTTCCTGCAAACCTAGCAGGTTGCTATGGATTAAGCTACTTAATCAATCCAGACAAACCATTCCATGCTGCTTCACAGTAGTCAATACCTCCAGTCACTTGCCATTTCAGCAGCTTAGAGACTAATGATCCTTCATTCTGCAGACAGAGATGTGCCAGAAAGCAAAAGTTGCTAAGTAGCCATTATAGATGAAGCTATAAAATCTCTTTGCCTTCATCCTTTCCCACCATCATAAGCTGGTATCATAGCAACTGATGATGCTGCTTGAACTTGAGTTGACCTGAAATTACATGTTTCATGGTTTATGTGTTTATTCCTGTCTTTCTACTTTTTTTTTTTTGTGCTTGTTGAGTTTACATTTCAAGCTCCTATGGGAGATTACCAGCTTGTTCATGCAGAAACCTGAAACAGATTTAGTAGCACATGATACATGAGTTTAAATAGTCCATGATATCAGAGTTTAAACAGTCCATGGAGTTAACACACGTGAGAGCTAAAGCTGACCCTGGCTGGTGGAGAGGACCTTCTTTTTTATAGGCTGTGGATGCAGTTTTCCATACCTTTGTCCAGACTTGGTGGAACCATAAGAAAGAACCTCTCCTAGACTGATGTTTCAAACTGTAGTGTTCAGAATTGGCTGTTACAGGAAGAGGTGGTATTGTAAATGTGGACAGATTATAGTAACCCTGGGATTTCTCACATAGTGAAAGCAAGAACTTGGACACAGGTTCTTAATTTACCTGCCAACTGTAATGCCTGTTGATGAATGCAGAGTTGTACCAGTTTCTAGTGGAGAAATGGGTATGTTTTCACCAGTATCTGGAAAGCTCCAGCATTTTCATCTTGCTCAGGGAAGGAGAGATGACGCTCAGCTCTCGTACTTTGTGATACGTTTGTAGTTACCATATGCAGATATGTTATTTTGTTAAACCCTGAACTGATTTTAAGTCATTTCAAGACTAATATGAAATATCAGTCCACACGTATCTGATGAGTCTGTCATTGAGGGCAAGGTCCAAGAAATGAGGGAAGTGGAAAAAAAAATTAATGAATTGTTGTGTGAAGAAAATATATCAAGGATGAGCTTGGAGAATAGGACTTGGTTCAAGCATGCTGGACATACTCCTGGAAGTACAAAGAGGAGCTATTAGTTGTTGGTTAGAGAAATGCTCTTTGTTTGTTTGTTTGTACGTGGCTTTCTGTGGGTTTGTGGTTTTTTTTTTATTTGGTATGTTGGTTGGGTTTTGTCTTTTTTTTTTTTTTTGGTGGTGGTGGTTTGTTTTGGTCAAATGAAAACTGAATCTTCCTTTAAAGTGTGGGATATAGTCTCAACAGCTGAGGTTAAGATGCTCCAGCCTCAGAACAGTCTTAGAAGGAAATTATTTCTTTGACAAGCTCTTTAAGTATTGAATTATTAAATCAGAGGGCATCACTGTCACCAGTACATGCTCTGGCTGCATATATAAAAGGAAAGTGAATTGTTCTCATTTTTCCAGAGAAGAGCACAATCACTTAGCTTCACATGATGGTTTTAGGCTGCAGCACCTGCCTTCTGCTGCCCTGAATGAGGCCACTGTGAGAACATTCAGGCCCTTGGCTTTGTTTCTTGCTGAGCAGTTCTTTGCATGGCTTTCTTTGTGGCTTCCCCTGTAATGGCCTAACTGGTCTGACACTTCACTGTATTTCACACTGAAGGCTACGTACTGAGAAAATAAGAGTAAGGAGCTAAAATACATTTCACCTAAATTTTAATACTAGTCAAAAGAGAGGGAGGGATAAGGGAACAGTTAATTTTATCAGTACATTAGGGTGAGTCCATTTCTCTCCATTGACTTTAAAGGGAACCTGAGCTCACTGATACAGGCTTGAACGTATATGTAGAGTATTTGTAATCAGCTCATGGATGATTCACTTCTTTGCACAGAAGTCTTTGTGTTAGGCCTCTTATGATTCATGAAAGTTCTCTGTAAGCAGAATGACATTCCAGAACAGTGTCATTCCATAAGCAATGAGAAGCATGCTACTGCTCTTGTTCATTATGTTATTTTGTAGGTATTTTGCAGTTGAAAGACTCAACATTACCTGCACTTTAGAAGTGAGAGTTAATTGCCTGTGATTCCCAACGGCAGAGGTTAGCACTCCTGTCCATAGGAAGGGAGGCTGCCTTCTAGCACTCGAGTGCACAAGACTTAGAGAAGTCTTTTGCTGCAGCACTGGAGGTTCCTACATATCAATACTGAGCCATTAAGAAGCCATGAGAAGTCCATAGTCAACGTTTTTTCCCTGTTTTACAGTACAAATGCTGTGTCAAAAGAGAAGCATTTGGTTCTAATCTATGTGAGTTCTTGTAATAAGCTTTACAATTAGAGCACAGAGTCTTCCATCTAATTCACTTAATTTACGCTGGGAAATGAGATACTGTTCAACTAATCCAATGCTATTTTCTTTATTAGAGAATGAAAGCAGCCTCTGAGGCTCTGGTGGGATTCAGGCTAAGCTTCAGTGACACAAATAGTGTAAAGTGCTAATGAAATGACATGCTCCTTTAATTCCCACTTGGTACCTGATGCCCCTCTCTTTTAACCTATAGCACAATGGGAACGGTTAGTAGGAGACAATGGGTCTGCTCAATCTCTTTTTGGATGCAGGACAACTTTGTAGATTATTTTCTATGATAAGATTACACTAATAATGACGAACTTTCTTCAACCACGTTTTTTTGCTGTGTTGTGTGGTGACTGCAGTGCTTTTAGCAAATGATTAATAGGCTTGCTACTGCTTTACAGTAATTCCTGTAAGCATAGCTGTGTTCTTCTCTAAACCTAGGCAGCCCAGTTGTTTAATTTAGAACATATGTATTGAAATCACCAAGGAGCATTTCCTCTGCTTCTTAAGGAGAATGTTTTCATTTTCATTGGGCTGCAGCAAGTTTTTCCTTTGCATATGCATGCTACACCTACACAGTTGTGTGATGTAAAGGAAACAGTCTGTAGTCTTTCAATGTAGGGGCTTGGGGAACGGTAGAAGATGAGCATTCTGCCAAATATTGGGTCTTCTTGCTCCGTTTCTTTGGTGATACTGACTGCTGTCCTCTGAGATCTGCTCCTCTCTTGGTTTTCCTTGCTGTTCTGCTGATTCTTCAACTACTTTGCTCAATTCTTTCACAGCTTTCAGGATCATTTTTATCCTTCACTTGTACATTAAATGTATGGCAAGTCCCTTATTGACAGAAGCATTAGCTCTTCAGGGAAAAGTGAGAAGAAAAAAAAAGCACATGATGGCACATGCCATCCTCTGGCAAATGAGTATTCTGTGTCATAAAGTGCTAAAGTGACTTTATTACTGCTCTAGTACTGTATTGGGAAGAAGTATCTGATGGAGAGTACTGGCATTAAATTTGCTAATCTGTAGAACAATATAGCAGTGTCTAAATGCAGCCCCCTCCCCTTACTTCTCTTATGTCCTCGCTCTTTAGCTAAATAACCAAACTGCCACAAGCTAGAAGGGTCAATTCCCATTTTTGTCTGTCACTCTTGGATAATTAAGCACTTAAGCATTCTGTGGCTGAAGGTTTGTGAGAAGGTGATAAAACTGTGACACCATTGCCCCTTGTTCTGTAGGCTGTAGAAATCCTTAATCTCTTCTCACCTTTGTGGATTTTGGATATTTAAATATGTTGATTTCAGAATTGGCTCTGGACACTTTGGAGGTAGGCAGACGCTATCACTTGTGCAATTTACCCATCCAGGAGAATTAATTAATTCACTTTATTAATGCTGCTGTCACATTCTTCCAACAGGCTGACATGTGCCACAGCTGTCAGCCTCTTAAATTACTGTGAGGCAGATCTGAATGTTTGTCTTTAGACAAAAAAAACCTCTCTTAGTATAGTGTCAGCACAGTGAAATGGTCACATGCTAAATATTGTAAAATCCTTGGGCATTTTCTTTGTGCAATAAATGGAACTGGAAGTTTGAACAATCACTGGAAAACAAAATTCAACGGCTGCGTTTTGTTAGAGTAGGAGGAAGTGTGCTAATGAGCAATGCCAATCAGAGCTCACACTGCTGATTGCTATCGTGTAAGACTTGAAAGGCTTCTCATGGGTGCTGCTCAGACAGTTGAGCAAATCTCAAATAGCCAGCAGGAAGTGTGCAAAACACTGGTGCAAGGGTGACAAACTAGGTCTAAAGGATGGAGTGGCAAAAAAATCAGAGCACAGGTATTTTTAACATGATTCCATTTTTTCTGAGAACAGATAGGTTTGTCTTCTTGGCCTCAAATGGAAGTACCTTTGTTCTGAATAGCCTTTAAATTGTAACACTGTGCCTATTGTATATATAGTTATTTAAAAAAAAAAAATAAAAAATATTTTTGTTCTGCATTTTTTGCTTTAAAAAGTTATCTGAAGCTTGAAATTTGTTTTTTTTTTTGCCTTCCAGACCCATCCTTACCCATCTGGCAAGCACAGTCCGCAGCTGCTCATTTAGGACGCTGTGAGCAAAGCTTACAATTCCCATTAGTGGGGGAATGAGCAGTATTGTGTTTGAAAACACAGATCCTGCTTGTCAGACAAAATGTCTTTTGATAGCGGCTCCCATCCCCACCTTTTCAACCCCTAAAGAATAAAAACAACCATGTGTTTTCTGATCTGAATTTCAGAACCTGCACTTTGTGTCATACGTGTGAGAAAAAAAACAAATTGAGGTGTCTTTTTTTCATGTAGCAGCCATCTTCTGCTGCTCCAGAGACCTGGCTGGCTGAGGGGCATCCATGGCCAGTGTTTTGGAAGGACCATCAAGCAGTGTGAAAGGCACAGACTGAATGGTCCAGCCAGATAGAAACTTTTAGCAGGAGTGTCAGTCTTTTCTGGGTACTCTCTGGTTTTGTTTTCTGAGTCTCTTCAGTGCGAAGTGGAGAGTTTATTTTTGTGTTTGAGAGTGTGATGTTGGGAGTTTCATGCATTGGAATGAGTATATAGTAAGAAAACAAGGATATAGGTTCTCTCACACTCCTGGAACAGGATTGTTGAGCTTTCCAGTATAGTAGTATCTTGTGCCACTAGGAGAGGTTCTTGTCTAAAACCATCCATAGGCCGTTGCGTGCAGATGAAAGCTCATGGTCACCTTGGGCGTGCATTTTGTCGGGTTGTCTTGTGAGGAACAAAGAAGAAATTAAAAATAAAGCTTTATTAATATAAAATCCATAGCTCAAGTGGTTTATCCAGCTGTTTTAAGATTACATTTTCTATAATGCCTCTTTCTTATGGATTATTTCTCAGGAGACAGTGATGACAGTTGTTGGGGATTTTTCTCTAATATTTCCCTCTTCCAATGTGTCCCTGAAGACTTTATGGAGCCTATTTTTCTTCTATTGTCTACCAATTGCTTAGAATTGCTTTGCTAAGAAAATCACATCGAGAAATCTTCTAATACTGGAGTAAAACCACTCAGGAACAGTTGCCACAAGAATAAAATACATGTGTTATCCACAATTGGAAAGTCTTGTATTCACAGCACCAAGCCTTGTCAGAGTTCAAGGAGCATCTGGACAATGCTCTTCATCATGTTGATTTAGTTTTAGATAGTTCTGTGAGGAGCAGGTAGTTGGACTCTGATCCTGGGTCCCTTTCAACTCGAGATCTTCTGTAATTCCACTAGGTCCTTTTTTGGTCCTTCGTGTTAGTTTGTCCACACTCTTTGCACTATTGAACTTTCAGGCACTTTAATGCCGTAAGAGTATATCCCCTTCTCATGGGGAGGAGAAAGGCACATCTTATGTTCCCTTTTTGTCTGCACAACTAGACTTTCTTTACATGGACAATAAAATCTACTTGTGTTAAATAACTCCCTTTTGTTATGAGCTTGTGTTACATAGATCTTTTGTTTTCTGGATAGAGGGTACCTGGGAACCATGCTTTTCGGTGTCCTTCCTGAGCCTGTGTTTGAGGCTGGATGTTGTCCCAGTTGTAGCAATCCAGCTCCAGAAGTCCTCATTACTGGGAAGCCTATGGTTTTTTCCTCTGTGCCTGGAGGGACAACAAGGGAGTAACAGGGTAGAGAAAGCCTGTGATATAAAATACTGCCTGGATCAAATCTGGCTTAAAATATGGTTGATCATAATTACATGTGTACAAGGCCAATCTGTCACCATGTTTATTTAATCAAGGTCACGTAGAGATTTAAATTAAAATAGCAAACTCATAATACCAGACTGGTCATCTGTAACTGCCAAGTGGGTTTAATTATAGAGGGCAAAAAAATATCCTTATTTATTTGTTAGTTTTGCTGAATAATGAGTAACTTTTTTAGATCACTTGCAGTAATTTGACACATATTAAAAAAAAAAAAGCTTTTTTTGTCCAGTTGATGCCAGTAGGAAAGAGTAGTTTCAATGAGGTGGGATTGAGCCTTTAATAGCTGCTGTAAGGGCTGTTTATCTTAATTTCTTAAGTTCAGAAAACAGAACTGCAAATTTCCTAGTATTCTGTGGCACCTGTTTTTCAAATGGTACTTATGGGAAAATTTAATGTGGGGGAAGAGAATATCACCATTGCTTTGCTTTTGGGAAGGGGATTGGATTAGACTTGGCACAGTGAAGCTGAGTTTCTTCATAATTTAAATAATTTTGGCAATAGTATTTTCTAAACGAAACTTTCATGACTGCTTAGAAGGACAAACTGCTCTATTAATTAAGCTCAGTCCCATAAATCTCTTCTAACTTGTAATCAAATCCCAAAATAACCTGGATCACATTGTTATTGAAGACTACAGCCCAGGAGAAAGAGGTTTAATATTTCATTTGTCTTGTGTTCAGCTATGATGTGACTTGTAAGATGTCATCTTTCCTTTGGGAATAAAAATCACTTAGTCTCTCTTTTAATTGTCTTGCACCAAGAAACAAGTAATAACCTGTTTGTGATTTATAATAATTTGGTTTTTAATGAAAATGTAGCTACATGTATTCCTTCAAAACAGATTTCTTGGAGTAATAACTTTAAGTCAAAACATAATCAGCCTGACATTTCATGACAGAAAAAGATACTGGCAGGTGTTAAAGGAACACTGCATAATAAAAGTAGAAACAAACATTCAACAAAAAACAGCTCATGACACCAATTTTTATCATGTTGGGTTAGCCATTACAATTCCAATTGCCTTTTTTTTTTTTTTGAGGTACAATGCACAGCTACTGCAGTCAATCTCAAGGGATAGTGTGGTTCATAGAAATTAGTTAGCCAGAGGAAATGAAATTAAATACCATTTCAGTTGATCATTTTGTATAATAATGGTTTCTGTGCACTTGTTTCTCTTCACTGAGCAGATGTTAACCTGCAAGGCTTCTCCAGAAGGGAGAAGTCCCATCTTCCTCCCGTCATGTAGTGCTCAAACTCTTCCACATTTCTGTGGATCCTGGATGCTTCCATTTCTTTGAGGAGTCACCTCTAAGAGATAATAATTCCCACAGAAATTTAAAATTAATGTCATGCTGTAAAATTTATATATATATATTATTTTTTATAAGACAGAGATGTCCTTTTTGTTACTTTATTTTCACAAGAGAACAGAGTTTGTATCCTCTGGGCTGAGGGCAAACCACATTAGAGCATTACAGAGGGAAAGCTAGATGAGATTAAAGAAATGGCTCATCATCTTGCACAGTTCAGCTTGGGTTTTCAGAACCACAAGGCATACTCTGTTCATGCGGCTTCCAATATGGAGGCGTTATTTATACACTGACAAAGGGGAGAAACATAAAACTCAGGCAGGCAGCCAGAGCCCTGTAGATTTATTTATTTATTTTATTATTATTTTGTGTAGCTTTCATCAAATGGTGCTGCTAAAATGCCTTTTATTGGCTGCTTTTTTATTTTTTTACCACAGAGGTGATACTTAGTGGCCAGGTTCCTGCCTTCTCTTGATGCTTCTCAGATGTATAAGCACTCTTTAAATCTCATGCAGACTTTGCTTGCATATCTTTGCTCATTGTTTGCCAAACTTTGCAATGAAACATGACAGAAGGTGTTGATTCACTGTTGCTTAGGAGTTTAGAAAGTTCTGGGCTACAGAGAATCCCAGTTGGAGTCAGTTCTAGCAGCATCCTGATTACTGGTATCATTGGACATGGAAAGGTCACAGGCATTTGAATTTGTTAGCATTTCCTTAGACACTCAACCAGTGTTTGGATTTTTTTTAAGAAAATCCAATTTTTAGTCTTTCTTTTGCTTGTTAAAATCACAAAATGAGCAAGTGATTTGAGTTTTCCACTTGCTGTTAATTGTGTCATATTAAGCATTACCCTTTGGCCGAGCCACAATACCATGATGGATGATTGATGTTCTGCTATAGCAGGTCACAGGGCAAAGGAAGGGCAGTTGTACTGGAGCCTTCTTATACATGGTATATGCTAAGTGCACTTAGCAACCTTTACTCAAGACTTTGTCTCTCCATAATATTATAATGAGTGCTTTTGTTTGTATATTTCCAAGTATCTTTTGCAAGTGACTTCTCTGTGTTACTTGAAACAGAAGTTGCTTTGTGGTGATTGTATTTTTGCAGGTGTTTCTGAATTGGTTGTGCTACCCCCAGTGTAAGGGGGATGCATTTTTTAGGGGTGGGAAGTGGGGAAAGTCCAGTTCTTATTAACAGATTCAATTCTTAGGAAAGATTTTGTAAACGACAGGAGAAACTGTGCCTGCTTTGCCAAAGATTCTGGGACAGCCTTTCTGTGTTAGAGCCTCTCTGTACAGAAATATGTTGGAAAGTTGATTGCTTTGACAAAATTTTCTCAGTCCTCTCATGGTTTCTTTTTATCTGCAGAGCCCCCAACTCCTATCGCCCCTCCTGAGCTTCTGGCTGTTGGAGCCACATACCTGTGGATCAAACCCAATGCCAACTCCATCATTGGAGATGGGCCCATCATACTGAAGGAGGTGGAGTATCGGACGACCACTGGGAATTGGGCAGAGACTCACATTGTAGATTCTCCCAATTACAAACTGTGGCATCTGGATCCTGATGTGGAGTACGAGATCCGCGTGCTGCTCACTCGCCCTGGAGAAGGAGGCACTGGGCCCCCTGGACCACCACTCACAACAAGAACCAAATGTGCAGGTAGGATTGCTGCTGCTTTACCATACAGCATAGATACTTTGGTTCACTTGCATATCAACAGATGCTTCTCCACATACCCATAGTGCTGCTTCAGTGATCTGAGTTGACCTAATGAATATTGATATATCCCGGAATATTTTACTTTTTATTCCATAGGCAAGTGTTTAAGAAACTGTTGACTTTATGTATGTAGTGTATTTGCTAAGCTTTCTACTATGGTGTGTGGCTGCTTTCCCTTGAAATGGGCAAGCAGATGAGAGTTTTCCAAACAATTCTTCAGCAGGCAAATTGCTCTTATGACTAGTCTATTGTAAAATTTTCACCTTGTAAGTGAAAACAATTTATTTTTTTATTTTTTATTTTTTGCATAACAAAATCTGTGTTGGTCATGGGTAATGGTCCAGTGTTGGTTATCAACAAATTGACATTGCTATCAGTTGGAGTGCAGTGTGTTGAAGCATGAAGTGTTTAGTTGTTAAAATACATTGTTATATTCCCCTTAATGGAACTGTTTCTTCTCACTTGGAGAAAGAAACCTGTCCAAACATTGTGCAGTGTCTTCCTTTTCTCTTTCCTATTGGAGCTGATCAATTTTAATGCAGGGATAGCAGAAGCTTCTCTTCTTTCTAAAGCTGTATTGACCTTCCCAGGAAAAAACATAAAGGGTCGTGTCTCTCATGTTGCAGAGATATTGGCTATTCATCCTGTTTTCATACACTGATTATGAACCTTTAAGAGATGTCAAGCTCTGTTCATTGCAAGGCAGTGAACAAAGCAGTTTTCTGCCTAGCAGGTTTTTTCCACCACACAACTGTCTTCTCAAGGCTTTAATTTTTGCAATTTTTTGCAAAGTCCTTACTGTGGTGAGAAGAAAGGTCTGGGACCAAAAGGCTGTTGTCCCTTTTTTTTCTTTTAATTATTATTTTTTATAACCTTCTTTCCCTCCCCACAGATTAGTGGTTTAGAGCAAGTGCATTTAAGTAGTGAAATGTTTATACAAAAGCATGCTGCTTCCAGTTACTCTTTCTGACCAGATAGCAAGTGTGAAGAGTGCATCAAGAACATTCAAATGCCACCCTGAGATGGGATTAAGCACAGTGCAGTGTTGCCATTCCTCACCCACAGCATGAGCATGCCCAGCAGTATTCTCTACCAAGAGAGGAGCCTGGCATGTTGAGTGCATTGTGGGGTGGGGGGGGCACATCCTTACTGCTTTTATTATACAGGGTAAAAAAAAACTCCAAACAATAAATATGAGGATCTGTACTTGGAGATGTTTGCAGAACATTCAACACCTGTCCATTGGTAGAAGGTAGTTGTTTGGAGTCTTTTCTTCAACTATGTAGAAAGCCAGAAGTGACATGATGCACTTTGACTTTGCAGGTGCAGTCTCTGCAACAGACAGACTTGCAGACTTTTCTGTATTACATGTAAAGAATGATTGATTTAGTTTAATTTTAGGGGTACAAAAAAAAAAATAAATAATAAAATATTTGCTTTGTGCTTGATTATTTCTTGTCCTGGATCCCAAATTGCTGAGTTTCCTTACTCAGCATAGATATTGACTGACATAATGAAGGATGGCATAGATAATTTGCTTCAAATTGGCTAAGCTGAGCCACTTACTGTTTTCCATCCCAATTTACTAATGATAATCTAACTGGAGAAGGTCATTCTATTAATGTTAGTTGTCATACAGCGCTTGTTGAGATTGATGGCAGTGGCATTTACGTTTTGTTTAGGGCATTGAGTAGGAGAAATGGTAATGATCTTCGTCTAAGCATGGACTTGAAGGAAGGGAGAGACTTGCCCAATATCCAAAGATGTACAACTTCCACAAAATGCCAACTGAAATGATAGACCAGAAAATACAACTCATTATGCCCGTTTCCATGTGTCATGGAACTCTTTCAAAATTATTTTGAGGATGATTATGCCCCCCTCGCTCCCCAAAGGGGAGAGAAAAGGAATAAGGGAGAGAGACAGTGATTAGAAAAAGGAACTAGAACAATTTAATTAAAAATGAAAATGAAATATATACAAATATGTACAAAGCCAATA